>JAUZNJ010022912.1:0-16966 GCA_034780135.1 Jordanella pulchra | reverse complement strand
TGATGTTCCATCCTGGAGGAGTTGGACTGCCTGTGCAGCCTCTGTAGGGTCCAGGTATCGCCTCATGCTAACAGTAGCGACAGTGACCCTAGCCAAATGCAAAACTGGTGAAAAAGAGTCAGAAAAGATGAGGAGGGGAAAACTGTGAGTGGCCTCCAGCTGTAAAACCATTCCTGCTTGATGGTCGTCTTGTTGTTGCCCCTCTAGTGAACCTGTTGTTAATTTCATTAAGACCAAAGCAGCTGAAACTGATTAACACACCCCCCCTCTGCTACTGTGGTTGTTAGCGATTAGCATCTGGATCAAAACATTTTCTCAGATATTTTAGAACGATGAGTTACAACTGAAAGATGCTTTACTGTCACTTTAAACAGTCCTTCAGTATCTTTTAATATGATTTCACGTTAGCTTCCGCTAATGGTGTTAGCTCTGGCTAATATAATAAACAGGAGATCACAAGCTGATTGTTTATTTCAACACATATCTCTTGTATAACGGCTCATGAAAACTTTGAGGTAGCGTCGTCTAAATTTATAGCAGTCAGACACAATATGATATAAAAACCGCTAATGTTAGCCTTCTTGTGTTTATCTTAGATTTCAGTCCAGTCAGACCTAACCGTGTCATCTACTCAGCAAGGATAAATATATCGAAGGACATATCATTTTGGAAGTTATTAAGAGTTTTTACATGATAAAATCTTATTTTTTAAGTTAAGAGACAAATTATAACTTATTTATTCCAACATGTTCAGATAGTGGAGGATCCCTTTAATTTTCTTTTTGTGGAAAAACAAAAAGGCCCAGATTTATTAAACCGTTTTAAAGCTTGAAATAACCTGTAAATGCTTCCAGTCCATTGTTATCTTTCAGACCTTTTGCTGGTGTGTTTTTATTCTGCTGTCATGCAGGTTTCTTTCGTTTGAAACTCGTTCATTAGAGTAAAGTAGAATCTTTTTTTCACTGACCCCGTTTTATGAATGAATCCCACCCACTGCCTCGTCTACCTTCAACCAGCTCCCCTACGTTCTCCTCCTTAGAAGTATTTCAGGAATCAAACTTCACTTTGTCCAATTTCCATAAAACCCTGTGAGGCTTGTTTTAATTTCCTCCTGCTTCCCTCGGTGCTTCATACTGAGACGGAGCGTGAGGTGGAGGGCTGCTGCTTCCTGCATGGCTGATAGATTCAGGCTCGGAGAGCTTTTTGTTCAGACCTTAAATCCGGTCATTTTCAGGCTCCATATTTGATTGGATCGCAGTCGATCCAATCGGTATTAGATTTGTCCGGATCATGGAGTGGAAAATTGTGGGTGTGCTGCGGGGCGATGGTGGAGAAAGTAAATAGAAATATAAGTGGGCCTGTTCAGCCACCATAACCCAAATGATTTGATGGGGAAGCCAGGCTTAGAAAATGGGAGCTCAGTTGGATTATTCACATATTCTGACCACCTTCTCCTTCCAAGATTTAAACTGGTGCTGCCATTTTCCAACTGGGAGCGAATCTCATCCCAGCTGCTGCAGCTTTAGTCTCCTCGATGGGTGTGAAGGTGATATTTGTCAATCAAGGATTGAACTTATCTGCTTCTCTCACAAATGGATTTGATTTAATTTCCAATCCCTGTCCCTCACTGCTGCAGGAGTCAGCGACAGTTTTCCTTGTTTACCTGTTATGTTGGTGAGAGTTTGATCCTATGGATGAAACAGCTCCTCATTTCCTGCCAGTCTGGGATAATCCAACCATTTTAGTTTCCCACCTGTCCATCAAACCCAGAACCACACCTTCCTCCTGCCTTTCTTCTCCCATATAGGAGGAACTTGTTCCCCTCCCACTTTCCTCTTTATTTGTCTCATTGGTTCATTTTAAGCATAAAGAAGCAGGTTGCCTTCATGTATGGAATTGACTTGTTGTTTCAAAAAACATGTTTTGTAAATGAAACTTTGAAAAAATTATTAATCCCAAAACTTTTTTGAGGTTTTTCTGCTGTTTACTATCCTGTTTAATATCCAGGTAGAATTTTCACTGATTCTTTCCTTCATCCAGTTTAATATTTCACCAATTATACTTGAACAATGATTTAGAAATATCATTTAAACTGTAGGCCTCAGTTTTATTACAGAGGATTACAGTTGTTTTTTTTAACGGCACTAGTGGCTCGTTTTTCTGACAGTAGGCTGACAGGAAAGGAGGTATGAGAGGGGGGGGGGGGAGACATGCAGGAAAGGACCACAAGCCAGATTCAAACCTGGGTCGCCTGCGTCGAGGCCTCCATACATGGGTCGCTGCACTAACCACTGCACCACCTGTACACCCAGGATCACAGTTTTAATCTGGAATCTATAAACTTCACTTTATGACTTATACTGATTGCAGGGTTCCTAAAATAGGGGTCAGAACCCCCTGGGAGGGCGCACAACACCAAGTGGGGGGTCAAAAGATGGTTTCTACAATGATTGTACAGTAATGTGATCTCTGAGGTATAAACATTTACCATCAAATAAATAATTATCACAGTTATTTTTATCATTTTATGTATCATTTAAATATTAAATATAGAATTCGATTATAAAAAATTCAATATTCTATTGAGTGATTAAAATTACACCTAATAGGATGAAAATTTAATGTCATTAAAAAACGAATAGAATAACTTTGCTCATTATTTACAAACAGTGTTTGGGCAAGTTAATTAAAAAAGTAACTAGTTATAGTTACTAGTTGCTGCTCAGCCAAAGTAACTATCAGGTTACATTTTATGTTTTGAAATATCAGAGTTATTATAAAATGTTCTTTTTATGTTTTCTGGTTAATTAAGACCAGCAGGAGGTCCTAGTTAGAGTAGCTGCCATGAAGGTGAGGACGTCAGCGTCTTGTTATAAATCAATGTTAAAAAAAGACACATTTTTGGGCCCAACGCATCATGACAGCAACGTCTTTTGATTTCTGAAACTTGGCAGCTCTGTAGCCCTGAGAAAGTAAAGAACAGGTGATGATTAAAGGCAGCAGCTGCCAGTCGGTGTGAAGACGGTGTGTGGCGTTACTGTAAGACGTTAGTCGCTTTAGTCCCGACACTGTTTATAAATGAGTATAGAGTGAAACACCTCTATGTATTTTATTGGGTCGCTGGTTTAAATCAATGTTATTTTGGTTCACAGGCTGAAATATTTAGGAACTAAATGTTTTTTTTTGCTATTCTATTGTTCTGTTCCATTTAAAAATCATTGAGCCCAGCCTGGCCCGGTTCTGGTTCCTCTAGAACCTCCAAATATAAAAGAGCTGGGGGGGCAACCATCATGTCAATAACAGCATCGTACCTTTAGATGTGCAAAACTGTTATTTACTGGGATTATTTAAGCAGGGAGTGACAGCTTTGACATTAAAGCACCATCTAAGGATTGTCACGTTACCAGTTAGCTCAGTACAAACCTGGTTAGACGCCAGTAAAGGGCTCACAGGGTGGCAGTGAATGCAGCTTAAAGCTCACATTCTCATATAGAGAAGGAAATTAAACTCCATGGAAACTTTAGGAGTGTTTTTTCCATGTCACTTTTCTCCAATCAGTGCATTTTAAAAACAGACTAAAGCATCAGTTAAATGGATGAAACACAGGAAGAGGTTTTCAGAGGTAGTTAAAAAAAGCGGCATAGTTGGAGTCGCTGGAGAAGGATTCGAGAGGAAGAGGAAAAAGATGAAGAAAATTGGGTGAGAAATGGCAGAAAACAAAAAAAACAAAAGGAAACTGTGACACGCATGGAGAAACACGCTCCACCATGCTGGGAAAAAGACACCCAGACACCTTCTTTGACAAGTAAAAAGCCTCAGGGGTTGGCCAAGGCACTCTGACAATCAATGTCACTCACCACCCCCCCACACACGCTTACATAGCAGCACAGACAGGCGGTGACACACACACACTGAAAAAAGCCTCAGAGTGCAGGTTTAGGAGTTTCCAGGAGAGAGATTTTACCTTCTGACAGTCCCTGTCAATCAAGATGCACTCAGACTCCAAAATCCCTAAATGCACTTTTACTCCTGGTCTGATGAATGGATGGGAACTTTACCATTTAACATTATTAAAGCTCCCAGAGATTCTTTGCATATATTCAACTAATCAATAATCGTTTGGAGCTGAATTTTAATGCCTATGCAGGAGATTTTATTCCCTGTTGAAAGGTTACCTTTAAATCAGCATCAGTTAATCTCTGAACTTTGATCAAATAGCTCTAAAACAAACAGAGATGGACAGTCAGCCACTGATACATGGCCTGTCCAGCACGCATTAAGGGCCCGATGTTCAAATTCCACGTACAGCTGGTTATAGTTCGTGCAATAAGTGGGCGTGTTGTAGGTGAACTTCAAAGATTGCTCTGCACCGTTTGGTTACGCCTTTAAAATGAACAGATTCCATGATCTACTCGTCCTTTGAGAAAGATGAGGATCCAAGCCGTAGAGGTGGAGGAAATTATTATTCAGCCTGGAGAAACTCACATGTAGAAAAGCAATAAGGGAATAAATAAAAAAGACTTTAATGCTCAGACCGTTCAGCTGGAAGCGAGACAGATCATAATACAAACGCTCGTTTTAAACCAATGAAAATGTTGCTAACGCCCTGCAGACCAATAGCAATGCAGCTTCGCTTCTCATTCTAAACGAAAGAAGAATACGATCTTTACAAAGCAATTTGAAAAGAAGAGAAACAAAACAATATTGAAAAATGATCTGTGGAAAAAATTAAATATGAAAAAATGAGAATTATTTTTATTTTAGAAAACAGCAAAATTACTCTTAAAAACTTTTTGGGAATTAGATGTTTTTAAAAGTTTTATTTCTGTATTGCATTTTTTTATTTTTTTTGCAAAACACATTTGTGGCTTTCAACAATAATGGGTCAAAATTCCCTCCATAAATGTGCAGATCTACGCATCAGGTCCAATTAACTGTTAGCTCTTAGCATTATTGGATTCCCGTCAGCTTTTTTTCCATTATATTTCTTTGGAAATTTCTTAAAAACAGCAACTGAATATTACTTTTTTCATGATCCCTGAGAAAAATCTCAAAAGGTTTTCAGCAAACAGTGTAGTCTCTAAACCATTTTTAATAATTAGTTGTGTTTTATTAATATCCTGAGCTGAGGCTCTTCAGTGGGGCCCTAAAAGCCAAAGCTGGAGCAACTTTGTTCTGAGGCTTTTTAAGTGACATGTTGGCAGCTACTGTACGTCTCTGATGAAGACAAATGGGCCAGCGAGTGACGAAGGGCAATATGTGGTTGACAGGCGTGTGAGACGGGTCCACTGGCTGGTGACAGCACCTTGTAGGAGGGGAGAAAAGGTTGCAGCCGCGAAGGAATGAAAAGAGCAGGTATAAAGGAAAGGACACCTACTTACAGAGGAGACAGCCTGAGGCAGAAAGGATGAAGGCTTGAACTTTCAATTCACATTGGACTCACAAATATTCAATACTGTGCGTCATGCAATGCGTTTAAGGTTCATGTTCTACATTTTCACAGAGCAAATGATCCTAGAGACCAAAATGGAACATCCTGACCAAGTTGGATCACAGTATGGGAAAGAAATAGAAGTGGGCTGAAGACAGAACCCTGACACACTCCTTTTTTAACCAGCACTGTCAGGGAGTAGCTAAAGGTTAGCATTTCTGACAGAGTGTTTACCATCAGATGTGTAAGATTAACACAAGGAACAAACTGCAATAGCAGCAGGTGATAGAAGGGATGAATGGAGGGTCAACGGGTCAGAGATACCAGCATCAGGACCTTCTCTGAGCCGTTAGCAAGCATGAACTGTGGCATAGTGTGTGCTACGTGTTACCAGTTACTACCTGTCATGGTTAGCTTGATGCATGCTTTTAGAGTTAACTGAATAAACGTGGTTAAATAGAACTTCAAAAACAGGTGATAACCTTACTTTAAAAACTGTTTGCACAGGTGTTTTTCATTTCCCACAATAAGGCTTTACATTTGTTAAGATTTTTTGTGTTTGTTCAAAGCTCAGCATATTTTACCGAAGATGGTTGTAGTTCTTCCTGCACTGTTTTCTGTCATTTAACTGATATTTCATCACTCAGGCCAACCTACACTGAGTTTTTTTTTTTTTTTTTTAAGCTGTGCGATCAATGCATTCGGCGTTTTGGTAGCGAAAAGGGAATGATTTTTTAAAGCTTGGTCACTGAATGAAAAGAATTGGATAACGGTGGTGTCATGTTTTAGTATCGACATCGGAGACGCGTCTTTTTTAACGACCCTGTAGCTCCGCCTCCCTCTGTTACCCTTATAACCACCACCCTCTTGCTGTGTTTATCTTGCAGCCGTCCGCTTATGCCCGGTGTTTTTGTCAGCGGTTGCGGTGGCGGTGTGTCTATATCAGTGTCACAGCGCCACCAAGGGGAGCAGTATATGTACTGCAGCACATCACTGTTGCTTTGCACACTTGTGTGGAACAAGGTTTTTCTATAAACGGTTTGGATTGGGACTAAGACTGTAATCAAAGCCTTTTAAAGCACAGCTAAAACATGTTAGCAGTGCGTTAGCTACCACGGTGTTAGCTTGTTGTTAGCTTGCTTTATACAACAGTAGAACACATGATATGATCAGAAATCCAAATTGTTTAGCTGGGAAATCTTTCCCTAACTTTGCCATTCCTGTAACCGCCTTTGATCTCGGTTCAGGAAAGCTAACAGGTCCACGACGTTGAGGAAAGCTGAGCTTGTATCTGTAGCTGGATGGTCTGGCCAGGAGGCTGATTGTGTCCTTTCTTTTCCTTTCCTGATACAAGTCTGGTACTTAGATCTACTAAGTTACTCCTGTAAACTAAGAGGGATGTTCCAGACAATCTGTTTAACAGTAAGCTGGTTCTGAAACAGCCAGCAGGCCCACTTAGCCCCTGAGTGATCTCAGAGTGAGATCAGATGTGGTCTCTGTGGTTTCCCAGGGGAAAGAGGGTGAGGGTAGTAGTCTCACAGTGTTTTTACTGAGCACAGAGCTCCCACAGAGACACATCACGTGTGTCTCTGTGGGAGTGTTTTGCTGAGGGGTTTGTAAAGCTTAGGTTTGCAAAGATACCAGCAGGAACATTGGTCCCCAATGTCAAAAATGAATATTATGGCTTATGGCACAGCCCACTTAAAAACTCATCAGATCGGAAGGATCTTAACTTTCTGTCTGTGTGTGTTTTATCTCCACAGGAAACCAAAATAAACTGCGTCCGCCTGGCTCGCAAAGGTATGAGCACCCTTCCATTGATACACAGCAACATTGATGAATTATTAGGATTAAGTTTTGTTATCCTGTCGACCCATAGGAGTAGGTTAGTTAAGGACAGAACACCAACACACACACTGCAGGAAAAGGCCAACTGTTCATGACCTGGTGACCCTGCATGTTCGTCTTCCATCCATTTCTCTCATTCTGCTCCTTTCCTTCTGTCCTGCTCTTGTTTTGTCATCTCATGACACGTCTGTGCTACTCATCAGTGTTCAGAGTCCAGCCGACCGTTCGATCGGCTTTATTAGACCCACTGGACAGATGCCCCCCCCATGCTCTCTCTGTGTCTCAGGTCTTTATTTGCTGTTCATCTTTAACAAATCCACCCATTTGTGCGCTGGGCTGTGTGCTTTGAGAGCTTTTCAGCTTGCTATCGATTTCTCTCACCTTCTGTTTATTCTTCCATCCCATTTTCCATTTTCATCAAGCATTGATTTGATTTTTCCACATTTTCAATCTCTGTTTCTGTCTCATCCACAGTACATCAAGCTTTTATTGCTCATTTGTGCTCATTTCTCTCTTTTATAGCTTTTTGTTTCTCCATCTATTATACTGAATGTTTGCTTTATTTTTTCTGTAGGTTATGTATATAGTTAGGGTGTGAAAACTACTTTCTGACTGTCTGCATCAGGAAAGACATGCTTCTCTCTGCTGCTGTCTTCATACCCGAGTCTCCTGTTTAAAATGGGGAACAGTTCATTTTCACCAAATGGAGTCCAAATGTAATTTAAATGGATTTGTTAGTTTTAAAGTAGGCAGTGTTCAGTTCCAAAGCAGATGGTGAATTTTTAGAAAGCTTTGTCCTTTGCAATGTTTTTCTTTTTCCTAATGTAGTTTAGTGAAAAATGGCAGCTGTCTATTTGGTCCAATCAAAACATTTCAGAAGCAAATTGGAGTTAAAATAAAATTAAAAAATGTAATTTGGATGGGAATTGTTCTGCACGTAATGCAGGGATCCATCAGAATAAGATATTTAATGTTGGCTCAGTTCAGTTTTATTTCTAAATTATATGAAATTCAAACAGGTCAGTTTTATTTCCGGTTATTCCAGGTCAGTCCAGATTCACTCAGTTTCATTACAGTTGAGTTTAATCCAATTCAGTCAGATTCTGTAGGTCATCCTGTGTAAATATTTCAAAGATTTCTCCTCAGAGAATCGTATTGTGCAACCATGAGGTAGTAGAGAGAAACGTCTCCCTGTAAGGAAGGAAAAACTCCTGCAGAAACAGGTTTAGTTTAAGTAACCGACCGGCTGCTGGTTGAGCAGATAAGTATGAGATAAACAGTGCTGCACTTTGTAATGAATAATCAGAAAGAAGAAGAACAAAGTTAGTCACAGCAGCATCATGAGGAGGAGGAAAAGGTGAAGAGAAGGTGTTCAGGAGCTGAGCTGTAGTCTAGGCTCACTGCTTTACAGCCGCAGACACGACTCCAGTGAGTCACTGCAGCAAACAGAGACGTTTCTAAAAAGCTGTGGATTTTGTTTTAGATAAGTGGGACATGGGTTTAACAGGGTCAACCTGTAGGAGAAGCTTTCTTTCATTTTAATCAGAACTCTTGGAGCAGGATTTTTGACCAGTCAGGGTTTTTTTCTTGAACGTACCTTTAAATTAAAACCAAACGATTTAAAGTATAAAACATTTTAACTGCATGTTCGATGGAACTACATTTGGACCAAAAAGTTTCTACAGTTTTTTTTAGCTAAAAAGAAAATTGAAATTGAATACAAATTAAAAGTAAATATTACAAACTGAAAAGTATTTTTAAGGCTAAAAAAATAAAATGAAGAGATTAAACAAATCAATATTTTTTAAAACTGAAATAAGACTTTGATGGGACGATGACTGACAGCTTCTGGCCCTGGACCAAATGTTTCCCGCTGTCACATTAAGGAACTGTGGGAAGTCAAAAAGACTATGGACATTCTGCGTTAGTGTAATTGACTTTAAGATATTAACACATTTCACTGAAAATAATGATATTGAGAAACTGCAGCTTCTTCAGGGCTCCAACAGTTTTATAAGGTTAGATCCATCAAACATGTTTAAAGTTATCACAGAAACATGGAATATCCCTATTTCTGAACGCTCCTGAATGCAACATCTGTCCTGGCAGCCAAACTTTACTCATTAATCCAGACCCCATATTATCTTAAGCCCCGCCCCCTTGCGTTTATTCCCACATTCATGTGTCTGAGCTGATTCTAAAACAGAAGTTCTGGGATTAACCTGAGAAGCCTCCCCTGAACCAAAGTCAGCCGCCATGTTGGGCTTGTTCTCCAGGTTAACTTTAACCTTCAGCCTGGCAATGAAGAGGTTAACTCCCATCAGTTCACCTGTCTACGGTTTCCTCCCTCCCATCCTCTATAGTCCAGAACAACCAGGTAGAGCTTGACAACCTGCAGCGTCTCTGAAACAAACATTTTCTGCCAGCTTTACTGAGCCGTTCATCCAGTTGTATTTCAGTGGAGTCGTCGGCTGCAGACGAGATGAGTCAGATATGGAGATTGCTTTATTTCACTGCAGCAGGCTGTGTTTGAAATTAGCTGCCAGATAAGAAATCCAATGTTTAAGAGCTTCAAAACAACTCATCTTAGGATTTCTTTACATGTAGTGAAACTTTCTGAGCAGCACTATTTCAAAGTTTAATGATCACAAACCAAGGCCTCTGACTGTGAAGCCTGGCCTGGTTAAACTCTGAATTAAACATATCTCCTGTATGATCAGGAGGTTCTGGATTTGCAGGAGTCACATCATCAAAACATGTTTCAGCCGAATGGCTCAGGGTTAAATTTTACCTGTAAGATGATTTTATTTATTTTATTTTGCACACTGCTGCTGACACAGAATATTCCGGAAAGTTTAAAGAGAATTTATATCAGATTTTTACTTTGAATTAAATTATGTATATTGAATCTATCATCTATAGATCTGCCTCATGCTTTAAAGATCTGAAACTTTCTGGAAAATATTCTGTTTTTTCCAGTAGAATCAATGGTCAGCTCCACTGGCCTCAACAGGCAGCATAAAAACCAGACACAATATAATAATTCAAATGAAGATAAACTTTATTCTTAAACGCTGGGACACTGTAAACAGTATCCTGTCATCTAGTTTTAGGTCACTGTTGTTCCATTGGTATTTTGTCATACTAATATATCTGGTAGAAAATCAAGGTAAAAATCAGTGAAAGATGCAGGAAAATTGCAGCTTTGTTGTAATATCAGATTTATTATTCAATTCAGTTTATTTCTGTAGCATCGATTCACAACACGTCAGTTTACAGAGACGATTCAATCAGATCATCCGGATTTAAGGTCCAAAGTTTTCTATCTAAGGAAAACCATCCAATCATTTGCAGGATTATCTCCTCCAGGATGAGCAGGTAAAGACTGTAGGTATTGATTCTTCAGCAATCCCTTAAGACTGAGCTTAAATGCAGCGACAGTGGAGAGTAAAACTCCCTTTTATCAGCAAGAAACCTCCAGCAGAACCAGAACCAGGCTCAGTGTGAGCGGCCATCTGCTGAGGAAGACTGGGGTTCAAGGAGAAAAAGAAACATAGAAGCTTTAATCTATAAATACGAAGCAATTAAAACAGGAAAAACCAGAGGGAGCATAAACTTAGAAGAATTTACTGCTGCAGAAATTTGAGAACGGAGGCAGGATGTCGCAGCGAGAGAAAAAGTGGTCCCCATGTCTTCCAGCAGCCTAAGCCTGTAGCAGCATATGCTTCTTTATTTTCTCAGTCTTGGCTAAGAGCTGAAATGAGCTGAATTTCAGGTTTATTTCTTTTGTATTTAAAAAATGCAACTTCCCTGAAAAAAACAGCTGCCATATTCATGAATCCAGATTTTTTCATGCCTTGAAGCAGGCAATTAATTCCAAGTACAGTTTAAAAGACAATCCACAGAAAGAGAACAATATGCTTCAGCATTTTTAGAAATAAATAGTCCAAAAAGCACAGAATGAAACATAAAACTGCTAAGAAAATACATTCTGACAAAAGAAAAAGTTGAGTACCTCATCAGGAGGTCAAAAGAAAATAAAGGTCTTACTGGGAGATCATTCTGTAGCCTGGAATGTAATTTAGAAAGAGCTGCAGCAGTGGTCAGAGGTGAAAGCAGAAGGTCAGCAGACATAAAGAATGCCTTATGGATCCATAATAGAGCCTTTCTCTTTACCACAGGTGTGTTAGTGCCCTTATGATCACTGGTTTCAACATCAATCTGCTTTCAGGGTTTTTCCTCTCCCCCAAAATACAACAACAACAAAGCAAACAGCTCCTTCGAACTAAATGACGTACAAAGAGTCTCAGGTTCACATTGAACATCCAGGATGGATTATTGCTGCCTCAGAAATGTGAAACCTTTTATCAGCAGACGTAGTTATTTTCTTTTCTTTTTTTCTTCTCCAAGTTGCCACAAAGATTTTTTTTCCATCTTTTCCTTTCCTCCATTGTCTCTTCCCTTTGGTCTTATTAACCCGTCAGTCCAGGCTGGCAGGTCCCACTGTTAACCCCAAACACAGCATCTGCATTCACTGATTCACTCTTTCCTAATAAGCATATTGGACTCACCTGTCGGGCCTCCTCCTGGTAATCAGACGGACAGTTTATCCTTGGCCAACCAGTCATATCCCAGCAGAAGAGCTATTGATTTCATCTCTAGACAGATCAAAGCGCTTCTAATGACACTGATAAATAAAAACATTTATCCTTTTTCTTAGACTTTTTTCTTCTTTCTTTTCCTTTTTTTGTTGTTGTTTGTTTTTTCTCTCCCCTCTCTCTCTCTCATGCTTTCCGGTGGGGACGTGTGGCCCTTGGCCTTAGTGGTAATAGGTAGGGGACAAATAACAACGCCGTACATTCTAGTCATCCCGAGCGAAGGTGATTATTTCTCTATAGGCAGAATATCTTCTTCCCTATGTTATGTCACAGCTAAACCATACAACACGACGCAAAACACTAATTCATTCTGGTTGTTTCCTGCCCTACACCTCCTCCACTTTATCCCTCTGTTTCTTGATTTGTCTCGGTTTTGTTTCCATGGTTTTGGGGCTCTTTGGTTGTTGTTGTTGTTCCTTCTCATCATCATCATCTGACTGCATCTGTTTGCATGTCTGCTCTGCTTCTGGTGGTTGAACCTCAACTCTATCTTGCATGCAAACTCACATCCTTCAGTGCTACACAGTTTGTAGTCCAAGCATTTTCAATCTATCAATAAATAACCCAGGTTTTGTTTATTTTTCTTCTAATAACAAAGTGTTTTACCTTAAAGTAATGAGATAAAACAAAGAACACCCTTAAAAACATGAAACGTTGAAGCTAGAAATGTTCTATAGTTGCCTGTTGCTCCATTCAAGTAAATGAACAACTTCAACAACAATCCACAACCTGTGAGCCTGAATTTTGTGGCCTAATCCAGCTAAAGACAAACGAATACTTGTTGAAACACTGAGTGACGACAGCAGCTACCATCACATCAGATGAATGAAAGCCGCTTTTTCACGGCATCATTTGGCTCACTAGTTTTCATGCTGTTGTTTCAGTCAGACTTTTATTCTTGACTCTCTATGAATGATAAATATCTGTTTTTTTCTTTATAAATCACAAGACATCTATGTAACCTGACTTTTTCTGCGGATCCCTGATGTCTCTTGGATGTCGGTGATGCTCCGGGTCACATCGACTTGACTTTCATTCAGTTTCCATTTGTCCTCATGGTCCAACCCTGAACCTAAACCCAACCATTACCAGGAGAAACCACGTCCTCAAACCAACCTAAACTCAGTCCACACCCTGTTCCCAAGGTCCCAAACCCGGACCTATGAACAGAACTTTTCCTCACAGAAATCAGGCGTTGGTCCACAGCAGTGGGTCCTCAGAACATAATATATTCTCCCCACAGACACCTGTGGACTCACATCCACCTAAATGAGGAAAAGACTTTTTATTCAACTTTTCTGAACATCAATGTTTTCTACACATCCTTACCTCTGTTAGGTTTTACCTCTACATTTATAAAGTTCATCCTATAAAACAGAGTCATGTTAACATTTTATGCTTTAAATAACTGCTTAAATTTCAATGAACCCTTTTTAATGGATGCAGATTATTTGAGTTAAAGTCATAATAAAACACTTCTTACTCAAATATAACTTTGCTTTTCAAACTAATGAAACACCTGATTTAAACATGTTATTTACACACGATTTGGGCTGAAACAGTTATTTAGATTATTATAAGTAAATTAAATGCAGAAGTTTTGCTTTTCAGATGAAAAAACGTTGGTGTGTAAAATATGCTCCGTTCCTTTCAGAAAGGGGAAGTTTCTGTTAAAAAAATCTCCCTACTATTAATTATAAATCAGATAATAGAGAAAACTATCCCATTTAGCACCACAGGTGTTGGTTGCAGCCCCAGTTATCGCTGGGAACGGATTCTGGGATTTAATCTGCTCTCCAAACCTTTGTTGTTTGATGAAGGCATTAATTAGTTATCGTATTTTATGTTTAGATGTTATATGTTGTTCTTCGACATCAGTTGAATGGATCTGGAGCTGCAGCTACATCTACTTGTTTTATTTTGTTGTAATTTCCTCCACAGAGTGAGTCATCCTTTGCTAATGTTGCTTTTTTTAGTTCGTTAGCATGATTAAAACAAATGCTAGCAACTAATTGCTATCATTTCATTTTTTTTTACCACAGTTGTGATTTAGTCCAACTTATAATCTATTTTATTTCATTTTTGATCCAAATTATGATGCATAATAAGGCATTTTATGACTAATTCCTCAAAGCAGTACTTTAACCTTTAACTTTCCTCTGGAATCACTGCCTCTGTGTTCTGGTTCTGGTACCAGACCATGTGGACCCGCTGATCTGAACAGCTAAGGCTGACGAGGAGACCTGACAGCAAGACATAAACGTCTTTCAACAGTACAACAACTTTACTGTTTACCTGAACAATGCAGACACAACAATAATTCAGAGTTGTTAACGAGCGCCGCTTCTTTGTCATGAGCAGAAACACAGAGGCTGATGATTAAAGAGGCCGACTGCAGTAGAAAGATTTATACATCCGACAAAGATCTACTGAAGGCCTGTGTTCAATAGATAACAACTGATTTCATACAAAGGCAGAAAAGATTCAAAGGATAATATTTAGAGCTCCTATCTTCACAGTCTGTCTCTAATAACTCGGCAGAAACAGATTGTTTCTTTGGGCTCATTTTAAGACTTTTACAAAGTTTTATTTCCTCATTAAACTTATTTTATTATTTAATCAAATTTGGTGCAAATTCAGACACAAGAGCAAAGTAACAGGATGACAACAGATTGCTTGGAATGTAACCCTTTTTGTTCTCACTGTAGGGAACCAGACTTTAACAAAGACAAAAGGTGTTTAAAATGTTCGTTTAAGGCTGAACTAATGTGAGGGTTTGACCCTCAGCAGCTTTAGCTCCAACCTTCACTCTGGATTCCTTTTTTTTTTGAGTTTTTCTCACACTGGATCTTGGACTTTTCTTCATTATTTCCACGCTAGGCTAGGAGGTGCTAACTGGCTTAGCCGCTGTAGCTACTTCCTTGTTTACCTCCTGCACACATGCTCAGTATTGTACTTCTCTTTTTGTAAACATACACGAAAGAGTTTATTTACTAACAAACTGAAAAGAAGCAAAACATAAAACCAAAACATAACAAATAATACGGAATATGTTTCCAGAAAAACGTTGCATGAAACCAGAAGGAGCTACAGGTGTATAAATTTAAAAAGATAACCTGAAATAATAGAAATAAGACAAAATGTGCTGCCAGGGCTTCAGTGTTCATGTCTTGCATTCCGACTAATAAATGGGAGTTCATTCACTGCGACTGTTTGAGCAGCCCGCTAAAGACCCCCCCCCCATCAACAGATCGCTGTCGTCTGTCATCTTCAGTTTCTGTTCCCATTAGTCCAGAGCTCGGCTCTAACCGCTGCCGTCTTGAAAACAAGTCTCTGCAACACTGATGCAAGCGCCTTTCTGGGCATCTGGACGTGTGTGATGTGAACTCGAAGCTGAGTGGCTGCAGCGTAAACCTGAGAGTTTGAAAAATGTCGGATTTGTTTGGTTTGACTTGCAGAGCTTTACCCCTGACAGCCCTGATTCTCATCTTCTCTCCTAAATAATGACAGCGAGCTTCCTGCTTGTTGCTGGGAGAGTCGGGTCGCCCTCTAAATTTGCAGCAGATTGAGTCAGACTCTGAAAAAGAAGGAGAAGATGTTTGTAGGTGAATATCTGGGGAGGATATGACATTTTAAGGGCACACTACCAACAAACAAAGGATGAAGCGCTTTTTAAGTAGCTGCACAGTCAGCAAGCGACATTCAGCGGAGTTTGGAGTTGATACATGAAATAGATTAAGACAAAAGCGAACAAAACAGACACGGGCGGAATTCTTTAGGGGGAAAGAGATGGAATAAGAAACAGACATGAAGAGTCAAAATAAGAAAAAAGACAACGGCAGCACAGAACGACTCCCGCCCATCAATGAGGGGATTTTATTTCACTGTTTTTGTGTTCAAACAAATGTATTGCTTCACTTCAGCAGCCGCTGGTGAATCATCCATCTGCACGACTTCACAGGAGGCTGCAAATCTTAAAAGCATGGCTGTGAGACGCTGTGCACCGTCTGCCCTTATAAGGAAGGAAAAACAAAGAGTCTGATGAGAAAACACACATTTACCTGGTTGGGCTTCCACAGCAAGACGTAAAACGGATTTAAAGACAGATAACTAAACTACTGTTCTGACAGAAGAACGCTGAACTTTAATGCTCTGGAAAACATTGATTCTACACAACACAAAACTACAGGCCAGGCCTGACATGTCCTCACAGAATCTGATGTAATCTGTGATGCAGTCAGTTATGTTGTCAACGTCCTCCCCATGAGGATCAGAGTCCTGCAGTGCCTCAGCTGCCTCCTGTGTCCTCGCCGTCCTGGTGCACTGCTACTAACAGGGGGGACAAACCTGGGCAGCAACCCCACACAGTTGTGGTCTGACCTGCAAAGGGGGGGAGGGGCAGTAGCGCTGCATGCACCCCTGGCATTAGCATACAGGAGATCCAGCGTTTTGTTTTCCCTGGTGGGACCGTCTATATACTGCTGGAAATTGTTTAAAGTTTTATCCAGTAAGGCGTGGTTAAGGTCACCTGTGACGACCATGAAAGCGTCCAGGTGTTGAGTCTGGAGTTTGGCAGCAGTAGAGCTGATGATGTCACAGGCCGCCGCTGTGGCTGCCCACAGCCAGAAGTTTAACGTCCGGGGTACAGATCCGTTCCTTCACGTTCACGTCACCATGTTTTCAATAACGCAAGTTCACTGATTGTTGGTCACTGAGAAATAATGTGCAGCAGCCTTTGGATGTCATGCTGGGAATATTACTGGAGACCAGAACAAGATCAACTGGTGACTTTTACCTGTGAGCCTGTAGCCTGCTGTTTGCTTTACCGGCTCAACTGAAGTAAAACATGAAGCAAACTCATCATAAAATGCAAGTAGATGATGAAATGTTTGTCTTTTCAGACTTTAATCACATTATCTCGCCCGACTCTGAAAAATTAATTAAATAAGAAGAGAGAAAAGCGACCTAGTCGGACACGAACCGTGACGATTCACGGCCGCTTTACCTGCTGAGCCATCAATCAGAACAC
>JAUZNJ010022901.1:0-16966 GCA_034780135.1 Jordanella pulchra | reverse complement strand
TGAGTTATGGCCAGTCACACAGAGAGAGACGTTGTTGTTTTATTGTTCTTTTAATTCAGTTAACCTCTTTTTGAAGCATATCACATAGTGTGGCCTCCGTTTCTGCTTCTTTTGTCTAACTGTTACAACTTACCCCAGCAGGTGTTACAACCTCCCCGCTACCGTGGTAGGTTGTAACAAAGGAACACCATGTATTTGACATGAACTCATGAGGTCTGTGATATTCTGGCAGAGGTTTGAATTGGTGCCATTTGTAGTAAACAAATGTGGGTATTTTGCATAAAAGTTAAAAAAAACTCAAGTTCAAAAATTCTGTGAGTTAAAGGTGCTGCAGCAAAAAGTGTTACAACCATACCTGGTCTCCCCTACACATATTGAGAAACGACCACAGTGAGTGACTACAAGGGCTTAACGTCCCACTGGCCCTACCCACTAGTGGTTTGGGATTACCCTTAATGTGACCGATCCTCTGATGGGTTATTGCTTAGGGGAAGTGTTCCTATAAACATAAGAACCATGGTTGAAATTAAACTAACGTGATTTGCTTTCTGTATCGTTGCTTTAATAAGACGTCTACATATTTCACTGGAAGTTATCTGTCTTGAGCTTCCTGTCAAACTTTACTGGAAGTGTTTTCTACAAGCTCCTCCTCGGATCATGACCAGCCAGACTGGTTTTTATGCCTCTATTCTGTTTTTATCTCTGGCTGTCTGTTTTGAGGATGTGACTGAATCTTTACACCAAATGCAGGCAGCCGCCTGTACTGAGCAGCACTGTCCTCCGTGTCGATGTACGGTAGAAAACATTGACTTTCAGCGAGACCAGCCGGTAAGAATCCTTCCAGAAAAGTTACTTAGTGTCTTTTTTGGGATCACTTTGTAAATTGTGCTTCGGTTTAGAGCCTGTTTGTTTTTCTATGTAAATTTCACTGCTACAAAAAATGTAAATCTCAATGATCAAAGATGATTAAAAACATGCAGTTTTTAGTTGCTCTGATTGAACATCAGTCATCTGATGATAATCACAGTCACAGTTAACTTTATGACAAATGGAGGATAACTGCCCTAAAACTTTCTATCTAGATGTGTCTAAGTTATTCACTCTGACTGCTTTAAATTCTGAGCCAGAAAACATTTTTATTTCAAGCTATTATTAAGATCAAACTAACCCATGAAATGTCCTGTTCAGGTTAAACAAAACTTGTTTGATTGGAAAGTTTTACTGTTTTTTTTAAATGCCCTTAAAGATAAATCTTTGGCAGCAGGTGATGACTGAGTATGTTACCGTCTTTGTGACAAAGTGGGAGCGATGAGCGCTGGAAACGTGTCGCCTGAACCCCCTGCTGGTGAGGAAGATGAGGGCCGGGATGAAGCTCAGAGGTGAGACGATCATCTCTTCATTTCTGTTTCTCTGCTCTCAGCAGCATTTGGACTAAATTCCAGCTGCTAAAACTAACAGCTTCATGGATCATTAGTTAAAAAAAAAAAAAAAAAACTGGCAAAACAACCTATTGGATCAAAGCCAGTGGAAAGAACTGAAACATGTTTCCTTCAGTTTTTAAATTCTTACATTGAGACAAAGCAAACTTTCATTTTCTTACCTTCTTGGTGTAAAAGTTTAGCACTCAAACAACCAAACCTAATGTAAAAACCTAAATCTGTTTCTGCTGTGTTGAAGCTTTAAGCGGAAGCAGGAAAGAGGAAGTGTTGGAACTGGACCAGAACCAGAACCTCAAGGTGTTGGTTTGAAGAGTGAAAAATCTCTCAACCGACTGACTGAATTCAAATCTGCACCTTATTTAGAACCCCGGTAAGTTTCTCCTTTAGTTTTCAGGTTAACAAATCTTTTACATAGTAATGTTGGTGTTCAGTTTTCTTATAGGTGTCAAATTTATTATCCCAGTAAGAATTACATTAATTATTTTGTCTTAATCTGATTAAAATAAGGTCTCTTAATATCTGTAAAAAAGGACCATATTTCTGGTTGTGTTTTAGAGAACTATACTGTCCGTCTATCTTTTTTTTCAAAAGCCATAGAAGAAATATTATTATGAAATTCTGTATTTGCAGTTTCTTAAACTTTAATTTATAAATACAGAATTCATACAGTGGAGACTCTCCCTAAATGAATGTTTTGTGTTTATCCCATAAACAGGAAGCATCACTTGTAACATAAATACAAGCAGGTGCAATTTTGCACAGATGATGGTCTTTAATTCTGCAGAGGAAACTGTATTTAAAAATAAAAGAGGGGTTTTGGTTTTGGCCATGGTCACAGTTTTATGTCACTTCACAACAAGAAAAGGCAGGTGAGCCTGGATTACAAAACACACCTGAGTAGAAAGCCTTTCTAAACATCCAAAGGTCACCAAAATAAAGCCTCAGACAAAGAACCGCATAAACTAATCAGTTAAATGAATTTGCATCAGTTATAAAATGCTAGAATAAAAATAACAGCGTAGTCGATGAGCTGAGGTCAGAGGAAAACAAGTTTAACTAAAACGAGAGAGAAATGTTCAGTGTTGTGTATTTATTGGCATTAAAAGCAACACTGCAACATTTTGACCCAAATATAAGCTTGATTTGAGATGAACTAACCTAAAAGTAACAAGTAACAAAAGTAAACAGATCTGCTCCTTTCCTGATCAGACATGTTTGTTGATTCTCTGCTGTAGGATTTCATCTAGAGGGATAAATGAGGCTTTGTTTTTACAAATCACTCCAAGACTTCTTCATCTGCTGGACCAAAGTGATCATCTGCGTAATCCAGACATAATAAGTCTAGCGCCCCTGGTGGCTGATTTTTACACCGTTGCTCTAATCGACATAATTGAAGTGGAATGAGATGCGCAGCTTATCCAACTTGTTGGATGCAACAGTCATATATAACAAGCATAAATGTGAAATAGCAGTAGACTCCAGTTTACATCTGGGTAGTGAACCTTCAGGAGCTCCACTAGGATATGAAATGATTGTGGAAGATAACAGTTTAACCCCAAGATAAACTGTCTGATATGTTAAATAACAGGAAATTTCACATGAATCTATTTAGACTCTTGTTTTATTAAAGTGTAAATTAAAATCCACATTACATTAGGTATCCACCACAAGACTTGTAGCTTTGATGGGTTTAAAAAAACCTTTTCTTTTACAAAAATGTCAACATATGTTTGTTGGGTTGTCAGATATTGCTGCCAAATCTTGTTTTGCTGTGACCTTTGCAGGACTTCTTCAAAAACACCAAGCTCTCATCGTCCCAGTTTTCCCACATGGAGTGAAACATCTATGAAGGTTGAAAAACAGTTTAAAGACAGATCTCAGTCTGTGACTCTGAGGTAAATGGTTGATTTAAAAACAAAGGGGAGATCTGGTTGTCATTTAGTATTTATTGTTTTTTTAAGGCTTTAATCTGAATTCAACCTTTTTTTGTATTATTGTCAGCCAAGAGGTCCAAGGTGAGTCCAGGGATCACGCTGTCCTTCAGCATCAAGGAGAACTGGATTCAGTGTTTAAGGTACAACATTTCTCAATAACAACCTTCTTTAAAATCTATTAAGATAAAAGCTGCATTTAATAAATTAAAATTAGCTTCCAATGTTACTGCCTAGATGTTAATATTGTTCAGAACAGTGAAGAGAAGTTAGTCCCACAGGAGAACTAGAATAAAGGGTTTCATCCCAACTGGGACTCCAGACTCTTTATGTGATAAAGGACCGTTAATAATGTCTGTAGCTCCAGAGCTGGGAAGCATAGCCAGACCAAATCAACAGAACACCTACTGACCAATCCAAAGCCTGGCATCTATTGCAGCTTTGATGCAAAGTTTCCTGAAGCAACTGGTTTGCTCTAACTATACGTTTGCACTTCACTCAGTGGAGAAAAAGTTTCCTTTCTCTGATTTTATGCACAATCCCATGATTTCCCCAAAAATGCTTCAGTTTGATTTTATGGGTAAACTTGCTGTTTTAAAAGCAGGGAAAGAGAAACATCAGTTGGCATAATTAAGACTTTTTGGAGAGTTTTAGAGATGCTGGTGGCATCAGAAGTTAAAAGTCTCGTAACTCTGACACTGTTTTACCCAGAGGTCAGAAATCTGTTGCAGTTGTTGTTGACATGATGCAGAATAAATGAAATATAGTTTCACATGCCTGCTGTCAAACATGTCTTTGTTATTACTATTCAAAAAGACCCATTATTTTTGAGAAGAAAAAAGAAATGGTGTCGTGTTTGAACTGATGCAGTTCAGGCTGAGTTTAAGTCACATTATTCTCATTTATATTTTCATAAACTAGAAGTTGTTAGATGTTAAATAATGTATCACACATGTTATTTGGCCTTACAGTTCCTTAGTTATTTGAAGTACGTAAAATTTAGCGCAGAGCTGAACCATCTGATAAATTATACAAGAAGGTCACATTTCTTACTGAAATAAGAAGCTTTTGCAGCCAGAAAACACCCTTACCTGTTTATAAAAATGAACATTTTAACTTAAAGGTGCACTGATAGTTTATTCTGCTTTATTTTCCACAGTGATGGTTTAACAGGTTCACTCAGGTCCTGTAAACCTGTTAAACCATTGCAGGTGGTTTAACAGGTTCTAAAAACAACATTTACTGTAATGATTGTATCTGCAGCCCATTAGATAAGAAACTGCTTAGCATCAAACTTCCCACATACTGTAGAACGTCTACAAGTCCAACCTTCACTGGGATCCAGGGATCAAGTTCCTTATTATCTCTTTCACCCCAACCCACTGAGTGACTCTTTATCCAGTCTTCTTATTTAGGTTTAATGAAAATAATACATCAGTTCAAAAAAACAAACATAAATGCATGTGTAGCAAGGTGAACACTACAGAGGGTTCGATTCCCAGACTCCCGGGTGAAAGTTACACGCTTCGACCAAAGGGTATCCCCTTGGCTAAGCAGCCAAGGAGCATGATCAGTGGGAGGCATAGAGACAGGACCCCACACTGTAACATGCCTTATGGAAAGTTGGACAATAAATTTGAATTGTAGAATTTGAACAAATGCTTTATGTTCTTTTTATTCAAATTAGATTAATCTCAAACATCAGCCTTTAATTCAGTTTTTTCTCTTCAGATATTTCTAAGGTCGCAGCCTTACAACAGCACTGCTCCTTTAATCCACAATAACGTCCCAAAATATTTCATCAGCTGTCCAAGTTCATCAGGAGGTTTATTGTTCTTTGTGTGTCTGAAATCTTTAGCTAAAATGTTTGTTGGAGATGAAATAAAATAGGGTTTTATGAAATGAACTGGATAAATATCGAACTAATGGAGAAATATACATGCCTATTTATCAACCTGAGTATAAACAAAGTCTTTTTATAAATACTTAAGATTTCTCCAGTTTCAATGTTTGTCGTCTTTCTCTTCTTTGTATTAAGCTGTGATGGACTGAGCACATCCTGCTAAACGTCTGCAATGTCAAATAAAGTCATTTTATCGTTTGTTCTTTCCAGCTCCTTAAAGAAAACCTTTGGACTTTCATGGAGGCTGAGCTGCAGAAGTTTCAGATGATTTTGAGTTGTGATTATTCAGAGGCTTCAGAAAGTCAGAGGAGGAAGGAAGGTGTGAGGAACCCTGAGGATGAAGAGCAGGCGAAGCGTAGCAGTGACACATTTCTCAAACTTGCACTGCTGTTTCTGAGAAGAATGAGGAAAGACCATCTGGCTGATTCCCTTTGGAACAGTAAGAAGATCTGAACCAATTTGGTTTCACAGTTTATATTTTATTCAATAGAGACGTCAGCAATACAACCATATTTTGTTTGGGCTGAAAACAATTAAAGAAACTGTTTTATAAATTGGATTTTATAGATGTTAATAAAATCTTCTCGACCTTTTTTTAATTGTAGGAACTTGTGCGACTGAATGCACCCAAAAATTAAAATCTAACTTGAGACAAAGATTCTGCTGTGTGTTTGAGGGCCTCGCTAAAGCAGGAAATCCAACCCTGCTGAACCAGATCTACACGGAGCTCTACATCACGGAGGGGGGGGCAGGAGAGGTCAACGAAGAACATGAGATCAGACAAATTGAAGCAGAGTCAAGGAAGCAACATATGCAAGAAAAAACGATCAGACAGGAAGACATTTTTAAAGCCTCCTCTGATGCGGACCGGCCGGTCCGGACAGTGATGACCAAAGGCGTCGCCGGCATCGGGAAAACAGTCCTAACGCAGAAGTTCACTCTGGACTGGGCTGAAAACAAAACCAACCAGGACATCCAGTTCATCTTCCCCTTTACCTTCAGAGAGCTGAATGTGCTGAAAGAGAAAAAGTTCAGTTTGGTTGAACTTGTTCATCATTTCTTTCATGAATCCAAAGAAGCCAAACTCTGCAGGTTTGAGGAGTTCCAGGTTCTGTTCATCTTCGATGGTCTGGATGAGTGTCGACTTCCTCTGGACTTTCACAACAACGACATCCTGACGGACGTCACAGAGTCCACCTCCCTGGATGTCCTGCTGACGAACCTCATCAGGGGGAAGCTGCTTCCCTCTGCTCGCATCTGGATAACCACACGACCCGCAGCGGCCAATCAGATCCCCCCGCAGTGTGTCGACGTGGTAACAGACGTCAAAGGGTTCACAGACGCGCAGAAGGAGGAGTACATCAGGAAGAGGTTCATGGATCCGAAGCAGGCCAGCAGGGTCATGGCCCACATCAGGACATCCCAGAGCCTCCTGGTCATGTGCCACATCCCCGTGTTCTGCTGGATCAACGCCACTGTTCTGGAAAACGTGTTGAAAACGGGGCAGGGCAGAGAGCTGCCCAGGAACCTGACTGAGTTATACATCCACTTCCTGCTGGTTCAGACCAAAGTGAAGCAGGTGAAGTATGACGGCGGAGCAGAGGCAGATCTTTCCTGGAGTCCAGAGAGCAAGAAGATGATCGAGTCTCTGGGGAAGTTGGCTTTTGATCAGCTGCAGAGAGGAAACCTGATCTTTTACGAATCGGATCTGACTGGTTCCGGCATCGACATCAAGGCAGCCTCCGTTTATTCAGGGGTGTTCACCCAGGTCTTTAAAGAGGAACGAGGGATTTACCAGGAGAAGCTGTTCTGCTTCATTCATCTGAGTGTTCAGGAGTTCCTGGCTGCTCTCTACATCCATCTGACCTTCGTCAACTCCGGAGTCAACCTGCTGGAGGACAGACAAGGAACACAAAGAGTTTCTAAAGTCTTTAAAAACAAACTTAATCTGAAGAAACTTTACCAGACTGCTGTGGACAAAGCTCTGCGAAGCCCGAACGGCCACCTTGACCTGGTCCTCCGAATCCTCCTGGGTCTTTCTCTGCCTTCCAATCAAACGCTGCTTCGAGGCCTGCAGACTCACACGCCAAACAGCTCACAAACCAATCAGGAAACGGCCGAATATATCAAGAAGAAGATCGACGACAGCCTGTCTGTGGAGAAAAGCATCAATCTGTTCCACTGTCTGAATGAGCTGAATGATCACTCTCTGGTGGAAGAGATCCAGCAGTACCTGAGATCAGGAAGCCTCAGCACACGGAGACTGACGTCAGCTCAGTGGTCGGCTCTGGTCTTCATCTTATTGTCATCAAAAGAAGATCTTGACGTATTTGACCTAAAGAAATATGCTGCTTCAGAGGACGCTCTGCTGATGATGCTCCCGGTGGTCAAAGCCTCCAACAAAGCTCTGTATGTTGAAGGAATAAAACCATTGAATACAACGATCCTCGCTCTCATCTATGGTTCCTTATTAGTTTTGGTCTGAACTGTTTTTCAGCCTGAATAACTGCAGCCTCTCTGAGAAAAGTTGGGCAGCTTTGTCGTCAGTCTTCAATTCGCAGGCTTGTTGTCTGAGGGAATTGGACCTGAGCAACAACAACCTGGAGGACGGAGGAATGAAAACCTTGTGTGCCGGGGGGATGAGTCTACAGCGCAGACTGGAATCTCTGCGGTACGATGCATCAAAGCAAAAGATGAAATTATTCACATAAATATTTCAGCATGGCTTTTATTTTCCAGGTTAGCTGACTGTGACCTGACCCAGAAAAGCTGTGAGACTCTTTCCTCGGTTCTCAGCTCCAAGAGCTCCAGGCTCAACAGTCTGAGTCTGAATTACAACAACCTGCAGGATGCAGGACTGCAGCAGCTCTCCGAGGGTTTGAAGAGTCCATTCTGTAAACTTCAAACCATCAGGTAAGACGAGGCGCATCAAGCAATCCTTTCAGTCATGATGTTTACTGCAAATCATACAGCAGAATAAATGGCAGCATTAAATAATTAAAGAAAGATGGTTTATATATTTAAGAGCAATAAATCCAGCCAGATGTTTCAGTGTAAATGGAAAATAATCCAGATCTTAAAATGATGTTTTTCAGTTTGACTGGATGTAACCTCTCAGAGCGAAGCTGTGAAGCTCTGGTCTCAGTTCTCAGTTCTCCGTCCTGCTGCCTTCGCTCTCTGAACATGAGCAACAACAACCTGCGAGATTCAGGAGTTCAGCTGCTCTCTGTTGGACTGGAAAATAAACTCTGCAAAATGGAGACAGTCAGGTTTGCTCTGATTTTCTTACGTCTAGAAGTTGTCCACCTTAAACGGAGACTGTTGAGTTCAATGTTCTGCTGTAGCTCATCTGTTAGGTTTAGATTAGGACTCTGCAGAACAACCGACTTTGACAAACTTTATCTTCCTGCAGCCATAGAGGTGATTAGAAAACTATTGATTTATTGGTGTAAATGAATCATTTAGTCAAAATAATGGATGTTAGAAAAGTGCAAAAAATACCCAGGGAAAAGATCAGCTGTTTAATGTTCACCAAGAATCCGGTTCAATAAGCTCAGCAGATAGAAATAAAGAAAAAGCCTCACTTTGACTTAAATTGTGTTTATTTGGTGCATTTTGACCAAAACAAGCCTGTTCATTCGTTCAATGCTTCAGGTAGATTAGTCATGTAAGAGCAGCGATGCTTCCTAACAATGTTACTTAAGTAAGATGAAAAAGTACAGTGGAGTAAAACTAAAACTCCTAAAATTCTGTGTAAAAATTCACCCATAACTGAGTGACTGTAAGAAGTCACCACCTCGCTCTGCTCATTAGGAGAAACTAGCTGAAGCTCCACTCAGCAGGGTGTTTTCAACCAAAACTCTCCTCAAACCCTGAAAGTTCTGCTGTCTTCCATCCGTTCCCACCGTAGTTCTTTACCTTCAGGTTCGGCCGTCCTGGCAGCATGATCAACCAGCCTTTTATTAATCTGTTGTTCCAGACTGTGTGGATGCCAGCTGTCAGAAAGCTGCTGTCGGTATTTAGCTGCGGTGCTCAGCTCCCCGTCCTGCAGGCTGAGAGAGCTGGACCTGAGCAACAATAATCTGAGAGATTCAGGCATACAGCAGCTGTCCTCCGGCTTGGGGAGTCCACACTGTAAGCTGGAAACTCTCAGGTCCGGTAAAACCCATCTGGGACCACGTCTGTGTTTATATATTGCTTGTTTTATAGATGTAGAATGAAATCCATCTCTTGTGATGCTGGTTTAACTCCAGATTGTCAGGCTGCTTGGTCACAGGGAAAGGTTGTGGTTATCTGGCATCAGCCTTGAGCTCCAACCCGTCACATCTGATAGACCTGGACCTGAGCTACAACCATCCAGGACTTTTGGGGAAGCAAATGTTGTCCTCTGATCAGACGCCGTCCCCCTGGAAAC
This sequence comes from Jordanella pulchra, assembly GCA_034780135.1. NCBI lineage: Eukaryota > Metazoa > Chordata > Actinopteri > Cyprinodontiformes > Cyprinodontidae > Jordanella > Jordanella pulchra. Next base: position 7,279 of record JAUZNJ010022901.1, on the reverse strand, counting down.
TCACCACTCTCAGGTACAAACATCCTTTTTTTTCTCCATTCAAATCTAGCTGTGTTATTACAAAACATTTAAATTCTCTCTAGAAACCAAATATTGAAGCCAAATGACAGCAAGAACTGGATGAAACTAAAATAATGAGAAAGAGAGAACCCAACAGCAATTCATTCGATTTGTGAAGAAATAGCCTTTGTGTAAATTAAGACTCAGGTTGTAAACAGTAAAACACAGAACAATGTCTGATTAGGTATCAAATCCTTTAAATCCTTAGAAAATCTTTACAGAGTATGATACCTCATCATGTAGGATCCCTTCAGTTATATAACGTTGGTTCTGTTTTCCTGTGCAGGTTGGATCACGGTGGAGAGCAAAGGTTAAAACCTGATGTCAGGAAGTGTAAGTCTCTAAATAAACAGCTAGTAAATGTTTTATTGAGTAGAGTGAGACACTAATAACTTTCTGACTTCTTTTAAATTGTATTAAAAACATTAGAACTATTTAAGGATCCTGGTTTCCTCTTTTTTTATCAGATTTCTGTGAACTTGAGGTGGACATGAATACAGTGAGCAGAAAACTCAGACTATCTGACAACAACAGGTTGTTTAGTGTGGGGGGAGAGGAGCAGCCGTACCCGGATCATCCCCACAGGTTCCAGCAGTGCTGGCAGCTGATGTGTAGAAACTCGGTGGCTGGTCGCTGTTACTGGGAGGTGGAGTGGAAGGGAGGCGTTCTTATCGCGGTCAGCTACAAAGGAATCAGGCGAAGAGGAAAACCAGAAGAGTGCAGGTTTGGGAGGAACGATCAGTCCTGGACTCTGGAGTGTTCTGATGTCTTTGGTTTCTCTGCTTGGCACGTTAACAGAGAAACCAACATCCCCCCGCTTCCTAACAGCCAGAGAATAGGAGTGTTTCTGGACTTCCCCGCAGGAGCTCTCTCCTTCTACTGCGCCTCCTCCGAGACGCTGGTTCACCTCCACACCTTCAGCACCTCCTTCAGTGAACCTGTTTATCCCAGCTTTGGTCTGTGGACCGGAGCCTCGGTGTCATTGTGTTCAGCAGACTCAAGCAAACCTGCTGCACATGTAACAGCAATACAATAGATAACAACAGTATTTAACATCCAAGAAAATATGCATTAAACAAATCTGAATTGTTTGATTTGTGAACAAGAATCGTTCATAAATGAGCAACAGTTAAACATGTTTGAACTGAATCATGTTTCTTATCTTCCTTGAGTCAAATACTTCATTGCTGTGACGTCGAGTTCACTGCTGGTCAAATGCCACAACTTTAGCGTCACAAATCAACATAGCAGAAACAAACATTTGACTTCATGCTGTTATCAGGAGCAGAAAACCAAACTATAAAGTAACTTTCTTTTATCTAGAATAATGTGTTTTTTCAGTTTTTGCTCCTTTAATCACTGTAGCTTTTTCCTGTATGATGATGTTTTTATTTCAATCTTTATATTTAAATTTGTCTGTATTTCTACTCCTTACACTTTTTACATGCACTAAAGGAAAGTGTGCAATGGCGTCTTGGTTTGTGACATCAAACGGGGCCTGGATGAAGTCCGTGGGGTGGGGATCATTGCACACAACAACATGCACCTCAACTAATTGTGTTAACAAAGGAAATGAGTGAAAATAAACATAGAAGAACTTTGATTAATAAACTTTTGCGGCCTGCTGTGCTCTAACAGATGTACGTTTTTATACTTCTCTCACAGCTCATTGTGTCTGAGAATAGTCTGGATAACAAAGATACAAAAACCAAATTCCTTGAGTAATCAGATGTTCTCTGGACCAACCAACCATGAGAACTAGAGTTTATTTCCAGAACAAAACAAGAGACACTGTATCCCTGACAGATAGGCAGAAGTCTGACCTCAAATGGTCGGTATGTTTCACACTAGACATCGGGGGGGCAGAAAGAATGTTTTTTATATGTTTGTTGAAATGCTGACTCTTTATCAACCTTAAAATGTTGGATCATTGGAGAAGCTGCATCCGTAGCCAGCAGTAAACAGGCGGACAGTGTGGGCGTGTTGATTGGCCAAAAGATTATTAGTTGGTTGATCTGCCAGCATGAACCCTGAGCCTGTCCCTGACCCTAACATTGATGCAATGCTTATTATGTCCACTAGATGGGGCCAACAGGTCGGAGGAGTTTAGTTTTGCTTCAATCTGAAAATATGTTAAAACTTCTACAGATTCCATTTCTAGGTACATTTGTATCTAATAAAGAAATGCATACACAAACTCACTGATGTAAAATGGGTCTGCATTCACTCCTTTGGTTGCATCCCTGCATCGTGGGATGGAGGACATCAGCCTGTGGTTCTGCTCAGGTGTTCATGAACTCCAGGTTTCTTTGATAGCAGCTTTCAGCTTCTCTGTGTTGCTTCTCTGGTGTCCAAATCTTCTTTTGGGATGTTTCTGCTGTTTATGCACATAAATAATGATGAAAAAAGGAAATCCTTACTATTACTATATACAATTTAAATTAGTTGCTCTTTACTGATGAGGTGAATGCATCCATGTGTTTATTTGTATTCTTATTTTGAACACCACAATCCTGCAGGATTGATTCAACTACCTGGAATCAGAGTCAGTCTGTTAAAACAAACAGCTGCTGAACTTTGAACCTCTGGTTTGGAGCCACATGTTCGACAGACTCACAGGAAAAGCAGCTGCTCCAAACTTTCTGTTCACTTCTGAGAAAATCTTGAGGATGGCTGAGAGAAGGTCGACAGCAGTGAAAGCAGCAGAGCTGGACTTCCTGCACTTTAATGATCTCGCCTGTGAAACTGTTGGAGGGAAGGTGAATAATGCAGCAAACAGGAAGTAAACTAAACGGCTAAACTGTCGGCGATTAACGTCATATTAATGTTATTCTTTTAAATCCTCTAAGGAAACCTGGAGGTTTTTGTATCAAAAGAAAGGAAACTATAGTTGGTTCACAAACCCACATTTTTGGACAATCTTTGAACATCAATCTCTGATTAATGTTACCAAATACTAAATAATAAATTCAAACAAGTCTCTTTTAATAATGTGTTTCCATGTATCTGGCTGATGCTTCTGCTGCTAACATTATGCTCCACTTTATTTTTCCAGGTTATTTTTGCCACAGATGAATGGTTTGCTCCTGCTAAAAACCTGCTAAAGGTAATAATCTTATTTATATTTATATTCATGAAACAAAAGCATCTCTGATCAAGTCTGGGAAACAAATCACTAAACTGTCTCTTCCTTGTCCTCCAGAACAGAAAGAAACAGTGTTTATATCTATGGTTTCTTCATGTCTGGTTCCACAGTGGGACTTAGACAGTTATAGAAAGTTAAGCCTAGATTTACTCATAAATAATCTAAAGAGCGATGCACTTATAAATACAATCTGACAAAGAATCTGTGGTGGTAGGTTAAGATCAGGGTGATGGTAAAAAGGGTTAGGGTTAGGGTTTATCACCAAAAGATCAATAATCAAAATACCAGAAGAAACATGCAAAAACTGCTCAGCTGTTAGAGGGATCTGAGAGCTGAAATCTAAACTAGAAAATCACTTTTTATTATTGGAACATTAAAAGCATGATTGAGATATGCAGTGATAACACCAATCTAAACTATTCATCTTATTTAGTTGCACAGTGACTTTTATCTTACTGTCTTTGCTATGTTATGTCAATTAAAATCATTCGTCAAACATTGAGACTTTTCACATCTGCAGCCTTTATGTTTGAACAGAAAGAGGCTCCACAGTTCATCGCATCTGCCTTCACTGAATTTGGGAAGTGGATGGATGGATGGGAGACGAGGAGGAAGAGGATACCTGGTGAGCATCTGAGGTGTGGAGTCAATTAAAGGTTAAATAAAATGTTTTCTGTTCTTCTTTTCAATCCAAATGCTAAGTGTGTATAAAGTCTGACTACAACAGTCACTGTCCTTCATGTTGTAGATGTTTCTGTTTCATAACCAGATTCAGATATTTGCAGCTCAGCCAAACTCTGTTAATCAGCCTTGAATTTAAAGGGCCCACGTCATGCAAAGTTAACTATTGAGCTTTAAACTCTGCTATTATGCTATTCATTTATCATAGTTAGGTATTTTACTTGATTCATGCATCTTTGGCTAAGGTTTCCTGTGAAAATTTCTGAATTTCTGCCTGAGAAGGCTCCCTCTAGGAAGCACCTACCTTAACCGCACTGCGGCTGCACTGCAGATTAACGTCCACTTTCTCTGATTAGGGAGGATGTTAGGTAGACTGCCATTATTGCAGATCAACGTTCAGATGAAGTGGTTCTTTACAGTTGGTTCTCTACCAACCTCTCTTTTCCAGCTAATTCTTATATTATGAAAATCTGTTTTTGCCCGTGAAAGTTCTTCCATTTTATTCAGCTTTCAGAAGTTATGTTATAAGGTGACATCATGAGATGGGAGCCGCCCAGTTGGGAAGGCCTCCATTTGTAGGAAAACCAGTACTGCTGATCAACTTAAACACAACATCCTAGGTTGAAACAAGGTGGTGGCATTATCATGCTGTGGGGATGGTTTTATTCAGCACAGGCAGGAGGCTAGTTAGAGATGATGGGAAGATGGAAGGAGCCAAATCCAGGAAAATAATCCAGGACAAGGTCAGAAAGAAACACGAGGCTGTAGAAGAGTAAAGCCTGGGCTGAATGTTCTCCTTATAGCAGGACAGTCTCCTTAAACATCCAGCCTGAGGTACAACTGATGTCATAGATCAGAGAAGATTCTTGGGTCAGAATGGCCTAGTCGAAGTATAGACCTGAATCCATCTGATCGTCTGTAGTAAGACATAAAAAGGTTTGAAAATGAAATTGGTTCATAGATCTTCTACATCTAGTCAGACTGAGATGAAGCTGGAAATATTCAGACAAACTGCGGCTGGACCTGCAGCTAAAGGTGGTTCTACAGTAAACCGACAAATTCATAAAACGCCGTTTAGATATTTGTTTCTGGGAAAACCTGTCAACCCTTTGTAGTTCAAGTATGTGTGTGTGTGTGTGGTTATACTTCTTTGTGTGTCTATGAGTTGCCCTGCGACAGACTGGCGTCCTGTCCTGGTGTACCCCGCCTTACGCCCTTACTCTGCCGGAGATCGGCACCGGCCCACCGCCAGAAGATGGATGATCGTTCAGTCCAGTTTATTGTCTTAACTTGGAACATTTTCTCTCCATTCACTCATCAAATATCTGCAGATAAATGATAGAACCACTTTTAAAACGCTGCTCTAAGCTTTATGGCATGAAAACAGAAGAAAATGTTTTATCTCAGGCAGAAATGAGATGGTTGTTAAATTTATCAAACATCCTACTCATGATCTTGTTGTTTTTGTCTTTTCTCATATTCGAGGTCACGACTGGTGCATCATTCAGCTTGGAGTTCCAGGTCTGATTTATGGATTTGATGTCGACACATCTTTCTTCACTGGAAACCATGCGCCACATGTCTCCATCCAAGCTGCCTGTCTCGGTACCAAGCTCTCTGTCGTTAGTTTTGCTCTTTACTGAACCTAAAGCCATCACTCATTCTATAAGTTGAGCTGGTATTTAAGAGCAGTCTGTGAACATGTGAGTTAATACCTCATCCTGATCAGATGAGCTGCCCCCCTTCACCCCTGGGGAAGACCGCACTGGCATGGCCGCCACTGAAACTCAGCTAGCTGCTGTTGCCAAGGTAACGGAGCATGTGATGTCAGCGTGGTGATTGTCATGTTGGTATTATAGACCAAAAACATGTCACGGTGGTGATCCATGACCTTTGTTTAATGGGACTCAGGGCTGACATTATGTGGTTTGACGTTTCTTCTGATCGACAGCTGAGCTCGGAGGCTTGGCCAGAACTGGTGAGTGTTTCGCAACTGCAGCCTGGATACTCAGACTCTTGTCACAACTGCTTCAGGGTCAGCTCCAGGAGGAGAGTCACACACCTGCGCCTCAACATGTTTCCAGGTAAATCATCTCATGAACACACAGACTCCAATAATCCTGACAGACGCTGGTTAGTTTATGGCAAAGTCTCCTGAAGCGATTGATCTTTTATTGAACAGATCACTTATTAAAGCAGTTTTATGATTTTTTTCAGATGGAGGAATAGCCAGACTGAGGGTGTTTGGTGTCGGGCACAGAGACTGGTCCTCTGTTCCAGCCGATCAGAACGTCGACCTCGTTGCACTGAGTAACGGGGGAGTCTGCCTTGGCTACAGCGACGCCCACTTTGGACATCCACGCAACATGATCGGTTTGAATCAAGTTTACTAAATTAGTTGTGGCCAGAATACCACACTGTTCACGATGGCTTCATGAAAATAATAACGGCAAAGTTTATACTGTTTGAACAAATAATCCGATTTTTGGTAAAATAGCCACCATGTTCAATAAATGTTTAAGATTCTTGAATAAACCATTCTTCAATAACTCTGACCAAATAATATCAAATGAAGTGACGACTTCACACAGAACTAGTTGTGTTTATGCTGAAAAAAATCCTTTTTTTTTGTTTTTTACAGGACCTGGACGAGCTGCCAGCATGGCTGATGGTTGGGAAACGGCTCGCAGATTGGACCGACCCAAAACACTGAAGGTTTCATCACAAAGAATCAAATAACTCCTAATCAGAAATGGAAATATTTTTCATGTTTACTTTGTTCGAACTGCCATGAAAATCCTCCACAACTTAAAATCAACACAAGTCTCTCTTTTAAAATTAAAAGCATCACTTCCATTTCTTCAAAGAAAAGACTTTGAACATTTTTGGGTTCTAAAGTTCATTTATTATGACAAAATACAACAACAGCATATGAAATTAAAGCAGAGAACAAGAAAGGCAGAAACATGATAAAATATATAAGATCACTAAGGAAGAGAGATGAACTGGAGGGATGTCTGAGGGATGAGAAGGCTACCAGTCTATAAAGGACAAAACCAGAGAAAAACCTTGGAACTGGACCTTTGAGCTGGAAACCGCAAACCAACGTAAAATAATATATTTGAAGGAGATAAGTTGATCATTCTAGATTTTTTAACAGAGCTTTGAATACAGCCTGCAGAAGAATGGAGAGGTGTCATCAGATTAAATTTCAATTTGATTCAGTTTAATTCGATAGCGCCAATTCACAACACATTTCATCTTAATACACTTTAGTTCAGTCAGGTCAGTTCAAAGTTTTCTATCTAAGGAAAATCAGCTGATTGCATCAAATCATTGACTCGACAGCAATCCCTCACACTAAGCAAGCATGTAGCAACAGTGGAGAGGAAA
>JAUZNJ010022890.1:0-16967 GCA_034780135.1 Jordanella pulchra | reverse complement strand
TATTAAAGCAGTTGGAGTTTTATAGAGGCAAACTCACCGTGTGGAGAGTTTTGGAGCTCACTGTAAACTGTATCTGTGCCTTTTCGAAGAGGATCTGTTCATGAAAAAGACAAAAATAAACATAGACAGTCTCAGCATACGAAAAAACTTCAGAAGATACTATCTGTCTGACATATCATTAACATCTTAAAGACTGATGGTTTTTCCAAACTAACCGTCATCTCCCGTCCTAATGGGATTTAGTGCATAAGACTATGAAAATGTAGAAACTGACATCAAAACCAGCTCTGCAATTAGCTCAACCCTTCCTGTTTACAGCCACTGCAACAGAGCTGGAAATCCCAGCAGCTATTCATGCAGCAACAGCACAGAGGTGTATTAATTAAGTGTAATTAGGCCTCTCCCAGGAAGCCTCGGTCAGCCTTATCAACTTTAAAGGAATGTGGCTGATGCACAACTGGTTCAACTGAGGAGGTGCGGAAAAAGAAAGATAGATATCTGATTTGTCTAGAAAAAAGGAGAACTCTTCCCGACAGAAAGCAGACAGTGTTGTGCTTTATGTGTATTACTTCTAGTTGAATCTGCCGAGCGCGGATGCACCACCTCCGTGTACTCCACTTCAGGCTCGTTGGACACCGTGCTAATCTCGTTGTCAGTTTCTGCAGGAGAAAAATTCATGGTTAATAAAGGAAATCAAGAATTCTCAACTTCATAGTAATAATAATTATTTACTTCTTTTACATTGTTTTTTTCAACTGTTATATGAATTTTTCATATAAATTTCTGTACTTTTTCTGGACTTTATATTAAAGATAACAGCATAAGGAATCTGTATGCTTGTAAAATGTGTGTTCCTAGAACATCATGGAGATAGATGAAACGGAGGAATTTAATTCAACAAAGAAGGATTTTCAACACATTTAAGATCAGCCAAGAGATTCCTGAGCCACTGAAATCTCTATTTTCTATTCCAGAAAACCAACCAAGCATGTTCACAGATGCAAAAAACTCTCTGTATTTCATTACTTACACCAACCACTAGGAGTGAACAAGAAAGTCCTGAGTTAGAGAAATTTCATTTTCGGACCCTAGAGATAGTGACTCCAAAAGGTCAAAGAAAGTTTCTTTGTAGACGTGTTTTAAATAATTTATAACCTAACAGATGATTGATTACAAGAGTTAAAGGCCTTTCAGTCATATGAGATTAAAAGAGGCATTAAATGATCATCCAGTTGAGACACTTCATGAAGACGTATCAGAGCGCAAGAAAAACCTGCTTTAAAAAAAATCTGATTGTTCCTTTTTTTTTTTTTTTTAGAAAAAAGTCTCCCGGACAAGCCCCCACTTATGTTACGCACCCCTAAGGTCTAGACATGTTACTAACTTTTAGACATTTCTTCTATTTCACTCTGAGGAATTGAAAATAATTTTTGACTTGGAATATATAAAATATTTGTGCCTTGGCTTTTTGATATTCTGTATATGTAGAAACGTTCCTCATGTGGAATCATAAAATTTTTCTTTGTTTGCTTCCTGTTCCTAGACTTAAACGAAAAAACAAACAAACAAACTAACAAACAAATGCAGATGAAAACATAACTTCCTTGGCAGAAGAAAAAAATCCAAAACATATAATCAGTTTTAATGGTGCAACTGTTGTGGCTCACCTGGTTCAGGTTTTCTGACGCTCCATACACTCTCTGGAGTTCTGTCCACTCGCCCTGTTAAACACATATGAAACTCTAAAATTGCTGCCTAGGAAAATTATACCCATCAGTTAAAAACTTTATAAAGAAATGCGTATTTGAATGCAAAAACAAGGAGTAAAATAATGTTGAAATAAATATTTAACAGCCTCCAACAAAGTCTTCTGCTTAAATATCCATTAAACTTTCAAACACAAAAATGGAAAAGCAAAGTTCCCAGCAATATATAGTAGACGGTTCTGATGCAAAGTTTACTTTCTCCTCCTTTGCTGCTCAGCTGTATCCGAGCTGCCCCAAAGAAAACATCTTCAGACACTACTTCAGAGAGTCATTCCTGGCTGCCTCCAGCATGAACGTCTGACCTGACATCTACTGTAGCTCAGTCTGCATCGGACTCTCTAATGTCTCCAATACCGTCTCCATCATCAGTACCATCCTCTGCCGTCCAGTCTCCATTCTTGGAGTCCATTCATGCTTTTATGTGCTGTTTTTATTATCCCTGCACCCACAGCCATGTATTGTGCTTTGCCATCATCCTCTCAGTGGTGTCTTCATTTCATTCAGTTTATTTATCACAAGTTCACAACACATGATCGTCTCAAGGCACTTTACAGAGAAAATACAGTCAGTTTGGTTAAAAGTTTCTATCAAGAAAAAACAGCTGAATGCATCCAGTCACTGACTTTCAAGACATGCTGGTCCTGGATAAGCTTACTGCAACGATTGCTTGCATTTAGTCATTGACTCTTCAGCAATCCCTCACACAGAGCATAGATGCAGTGACAACAGAGAGGGAAAAACTTCTCACCTGGCAACAAAAAACCTCCAGCAGAAGCAGGCTCAGTGTGAGCGGCCATCTGCTGAGGCCGACGGAAGTAGATATACAGGATGAAGGTGATCTATGTAATGTAACGGTCATCTCCATCTCTGTTATCTTCATTATGCTCAAAGTTTAACTTTTTATTCCTAAATTTAAGTTCTAATTTCCACACGCACAGATGTTTGTCTTTTCTAATAGTTTGGTTTTGTAGTTAGATTCTTTTGGTTGTCACGAAGGTTGCTCCATAATTGCTTATTTTTTGTATTGAGTTTCTTAGTTCTCTCTTTTATTCTGCTTTTTGTATAATTAGTTTGAATTACTGCATTTGTTAGTCTCTAGCTTTAGGTTTAGTAGTATCCTTTAACTTCCTGTCTGTTACTATGTCTTTATCTTTGACGTTTTATTTTATTTAGTTTCCTGCTTAGATTCTTGTCGCAGCAGCTTTTATTCTGTTGATTTCTCAGACATAGTTCTTATATTTCTCACACTATCTTTAATTAAAAGCCAGTTTATCCACACCCCCTCACATGTTTCGTCTGTTTTCTGTGTTTTTTTATGTTAGTTTTCTTGACCGTTTTTTAAATCACTCCTAAACAAATGTTCCTTTTCAATATTTAAATCCATTTTTCTTATTGCTGTGCTATGATATGTTCTTATTTTAGAGTTGTGGGGGTGGGCTGTTAAGAAGCTGAGAGACTGCTATCTGCCAAGTATGGATGAAAGCTGGACTTCAATCTAAAAGATGTCCGAGCAGGTTTGACTTGTGTGTAAAACAAGTAGCCTTTAGACCCCACAGCCACTGTAGATTCGCTCAACATCACCCAAAATCCACCAAATGGGCAAAATCAATTAAGAAAATATCCTTTGCTTAAGCTTTCTTGGTTAAAGTGTGTTAAAGAGTGACACTGTAATATATTCAAGAAAATATAAACATTCACAAAATGATCAAATCAGCTATTTAGGAGATGCAAAGGGAATTTTTTAAAATATTAAAATATTAGTTTCATCCGTTGAATGACTAAAGACTGACAGCATGGTACAATTCATATTCTCCATATAGATAAGTGTGCCTTTAACTTCTATAGGTAAATATTATAACCTGTTAAAGGGAATGATATCCCATTCTGATTAGAAAGTCTTGAATAAAAAGCTTGGCTAAAGTTTTGCAGCTACAGCAGCTTCCACTCTCATAGAAACGCCATCATTTAGGGCGTGTGTTAAATTTTTGGACCATTATTTCTAAAAGGCCATTTTTAAGGTCAGACACTGATGTTGGATGAGAAGCTCTGGCTTGTTGTGTCAAATCTAGTTCACTAAAAATATGCTAAATCATGTTGAAATCAGGGCTCATTATCATCAGAGGAATCTCCATTGGTGAGAGGCGATAATTCAAACAGCTGGATGTGCTACAGCTGGTAAAATACGAAGATGTAATTTCAAGACACTTACCCTCTTCAAAACATGTTCCTCCTCATGTATGGGCAGAGTCTCATATAAAACTATTTAAACCTCATCATTGACTGTTTTCAAGTAGGTTCATTGCTGTGTGGTTCTGGCTATCCCTGCTTATTCAACACATAAATGAGAACTTGTCTTTTTAGTTGATACGGTCCAGTTTTTTTCAGTTTTAGAACACGATAAAAAAAAAGAAAATTTGAAATTGAACCGGACACTTTGTTTACTGCTGACTCAAGTAAGAAAAAAATATCTTATTTATTCATTTTTCTCAATTAAAGTGTTGGGAAACTATACAGAACTGTGACTTTGAAAATTAAATCCATCATTCGTCTATGTGAGCAAAGCTTGACATAAGCAAGGACAAATCCTCTGGAGTAACTTATCTCAACAAAAAAACAGGTTTTACATCCTTAAATGGCGTACGTAGAAACCTCCCTCTGAACCGTTCACAATAGGCTGTTAATTCAGGAGCGACTGCACAGCAGATGCTGGTGAAAACAACTTCCCAGTTGGTAATATAATCTCATACACGGTCCAACCAAACCCTATGTGAATAATTTCCTGCCTCTGCTGTGTGAAACATAACAAGCTCCACCCGGCAAAATACCACCACAGTGATCAGCACAACCATCCCCACAGCAGAGCTTTCCATGCCAGCATAGGAAGCAACTCAGAGACTCCATTGTTTCACCGTTTCAAGGAAGTCTCTGCAGGGCATTCAGATTTCAGGAAATGAATTGACTGCATGGCATGTGGTTATTGTTGCCTCAGGATTTCAACACAACCAAAGCAGATATGTATATCAGTTAAGTCAGAGGTTTACATACAGTGGACTTATCATTGGCATGGACGTGGTTACTTATGTGTTTTTAATAATGCATGAACACAAGTCCTATTCCATGTGTGCCTTTTAGTTTCAGTTATCTCATCAATGAACACCAATTAGGTGCAGAAATTGCAATTTACTGTGCATTTTCTTTCAATCTACACTGGGGCAAAATTATACATAATGATTAACCACATAAAGGACATAGGTCATCATTGATATTAATTACCTGCAATCTGCAGAGAAACAATCTGCTTTCTTTTGCCAAAACGGATGTTGACCCTTGATCTGGATACTACCTGACCCTCTTGTTATTAGAACAGTGCGTTGCCAACTACCAACTGCTTCTTAAGCTCTTTAGTTCATTTTCTACAGAGCTGCTCAGTGCTGGTTCTACAGAGTTTACATAGGCGTGGCCAGGCAGGGATTAATGTGCTCTGAGGGGTGGCAAAAAACTCAAGGCGCCAAAAAACATCTTACAGACAGTCTATGCTGATAACAATAAACCTACAGGAAAATGAATGTTCACAACATCTATATTTTTCATTATTCTAGATAAATCACTGAAGACAGACCAAATCTTAATAATAGAATTTTCATGATAAATATTCAAACTTATCTATATATATAGGTGGTGGTTAAATTAACTTATTGCTCTACATAATATCTACATTAAATGGGTTGAGCGGTTGTTCTTTATCTTCAATTATACTGAAGGCTCCTAGATGACTCCTATAAAACCTAAATTATAATTTGTATAAGAGTGAGACTTCTGTATCAGTGCTCTTTATTTATTGAATAATGTGGTGAATCATTTATTGGTGAGTATATTAACTTAAAAATGCTAAAATATGCCATTTGTCATAGTGACAAAAATATTTTTTTCCTCATTAAATCAAAAGGAATCTCTCCTTTCCAGGTATGTGTGAACAAATAGACATTTCTACTTGGTGGTTCCCTCTCAGTCTGGTTTAATTGAGGAAAGTGCGGCTGGAGTTCAAGAAGCTTCCAGTTCCTGACAGGCCGGATTCTTGGTACCTCATGGATTATGCTTAAACATCCTTATATAACCCTACTTTTCACCTGAGGGGAAAATCTGGGTGGGATAATTAAACACAGTTCAGTATTTAAATGGACACTGATCCAAAACACCTAATCAAAAGTGTTATTTTGAAGGTTAACATAAAAATCGCCTATAGCAACAAAGAGACATTAAACTAAATATTATTGGGGTTCATCTTTAAGCCCGCTTATCTAATTTCATCCATGTGTAGATTTAAGAAAAAAAAAATGTGAGTTTATCCAGTAAATCTAAAACTCAGAGATGTTTTGTCGTTTTCTTTTTTGGTTTTTGTTTTTTTACACATAATTCAGAAAGATTGAATAACGTCTGAATCATTAAAAGCGTTAAAATATATCACATTCGTTTCCGTGGTGACTGTATATAAACTTCTGACTGAAACTGTTTATTTAAAAAAGGAGATAAAAAATGAACAGTTCAGGCACACCTCTAAATAAAACAAACACCTTTATTCTACAGAACTGCTCTCAGTCATCAGCCAGTGATCAACCCAAACTATATACACACATTTCCTGTGACAGTATGTACAGATCAGTCTTATCAGGTTGGCTTTATGCAGATTAGATGAACAGATGAAACAAGAAACAAGCATGGCATCCCACCGAACACAGACACAAAGGCCCAAAGCAGAGTGTTAGAATAAAGGATGCAGGAGGAGGGGAGAGGGAGCAGTGGACCCTGGTTTGTTTCTTGTCATGAAAAAAAGGCTCATTTGTCTTACAGAAAAAAAGAAGAAAGAGTCCAAATCTTTCAAAACATCATAAACAAGATTACTGTCTTTTTTTGTTGGTCTCAAAAGTCTTTCCGAGTTTGTTTTTCTTTAAAGATAGGGTGTGTTGTCTCTACACTGTTGCTGGGATACTGTAGCTGCTCCTGTCGCTGATGTCTGCAGGAAGTGACACAATGCTACCTCGCGTCCCATTGGTCACTCTCCCCTCCTTGTCATCATAGAACGACGCTGCGTCTGGAACAAGAGGATAACAGCTGCTCTAAGCAGGTTGCAGAAAATGAGAGAAAAGTACCTCCACATCCACAGAAACACTGTAGTCAAACTGCGTTCAATACCCTAATCAGACACGTGCTTTAACATAAAGGACACATGCAAAAGAAAAAGAAAGAGGGCAAAGGTGTTTATCATAGCAGGATTTATTAGCCCCCCCAATCAAAAACCACACAAATAGTGTCGTTTTTTTCTAGCATTTCCAAAGTACTTTTAAACAGAGCAAAGAGTTTTAACTCGGCTTCCTTTAGAATATTTGCTATTTTTGATCATTATATTTCACTTTATGCGATGTCTACGAAACAAAACAAACAAAAGAGTCAAAAAGAAGTTTTCCCCTTTATCCCACTGGTCTTTTATTTATACATATATTTTTACTGCATAACAAGCCGGATTTGTTATTTGTAGTTTCCATGTCTCTCAGTTGTTCCCTGAGGAATCCCTGCCCATTCTTCCAGGAATCTCTGTTCTTAAATAAACCTTTTGTTTTGTTTCCACCCCACTGAGTTTTTGAGAATCAGTCAGTAGTGTTAATCTTTGGTCTTCTGTAGCTAGTAGCTAAGTAATTTGTGGTTTCTTGGTGATTGCTTCAGGTTTTCTTACAAAAATTTCACATTTGACCCTTTCTTCTAGAATTAATCTATTTTGAGATTGTTGTCTTCCCCTTATCTTTAATAATACTTCCAAACAAAGTGTTACTTTATGAGGAGGGCATCCTTATAGGCCTCTCTGCTTTATGTCTTCAGCCATAAGATAACACATCTCTATGACTAAAAGCTCTAGACTTGCTCAGTCTGACTGAGGAACATGTTTAAACTATGCATACTCTTTCTTCTGGGTTGTCTATAGTTACCAGTTTCATTTTTAATTGTTTTCTTCCTTACCACTGCCCAGGCTTGTTCTGTTATTTTTGGCTTTCTACTACGTTGTAGTAACTTTGTTCATCCTTCTCCTGCTATGTGGGTGTCTGGAATGATGCAGTTATTTAACAAAAATGCAAAGGCTTCATTAAGGAAACTAGTTTGGTCAGAAACCGTAATTGATAAAGTCATTGCTCTGTTAGGTGCATTGGAACAATGTTGTGAAACATCACAATTGCATAGGGGACTAATAACCTGCAAAAAAAGAAAAAAAAATCCCTACAACTTAATGGAAGTGAGGTCAGACCAGAGCACGGATAATTACTGTGAGTTTATAACAGGACAGGATGTGATGAGTGTTTATGGTGGGATGATGGTTGTTAGATGATAAAGACTGACTGGGGCCTTAAAGTGACACACAAGAGAACAGTAAAAAACAAGCTACCTGTGGCTGCATTATAAACCTCTGTGTCGTGGGTTAGAGTCACTGCTAAAGAGTCATCTGATTTAGGGCTCGCAGGCTTTCTGAGAAATGGTGAAAATAAAGTCAGCTGCAGGCAAACGTGACGTCAAGATAAAAAAAGAATTTCTAACAGACGGTAAAGCAACTGCACAGGATGTTTTGCATGTTGGAGACACGGGGATTATGTTAAATCTCCTTCAACCAAAAGGTACGAATCAAAAATGCATAACAGATTTCACTTTGGATTTCAATAAGCAAAGCACAGATCTGACCTGAAACAAAACCTGGCTCAGATGGAGCCGCCATAAGAGCGACTTTAAAGCCAATGATCCATGCTTAAGAGACAAAACTGAACGACAACCATAGAACTATGGCCAGCTTTGTTAAAGTAAATACCCATCAATAAATTGGTAACATTAATATATACCCAACAGGTGTTATTTTTAACAGTTTAATTTTGTTAATTTTAAATCCAAGGTGTTTATGCCTCAGAGCTCTCGACCAGTTCTTCTTGGATCCAATCACTCCTAAAACCACACTTCAAATAAACAATTAATATTTACTTCTTTATGTAGTAAATGGTTATTAACCATGACTTAAAGTTTATCTAAATCAGCCAGAGAAAAATGAAGAGCTTTTACAGCTTTGGGCAAAAATAGTCGGCACACGTCACAAGCATTAAAATAATGACAAGGAGCCCAGAAAAAACTTTTCTTAGTGTTCTAATACCTTAGTATAATCAATGTGTCACCAGGTGGGTGGTAATCTGTGGTGTGATATCATTTAACGCGCTAATCAGATCACAAACCCTGCCTCTTTGCCCACATCGAGATATGAACATATGTTTTTGTTGTTTTTTTTGTCAGCCTGGCCCTAGAGAAGAGTGATGTCATTATGTATTATCTATAAGGGCTTTTTAGATAGCTCCACGTCTTCCTATTGTCTTCCTCTAACCTTGTGACTTATGTAATAAAAAGCATTATTGTTATCCTCGCAAAAAGGGAATTCTGCTTCACCCAACTTGATCACTTAGAAGATTCAAGAAGACATTAGAATCTGTACCTTATAGTATAACTATTGGAATTAAAATATATAAACTGTGAAGCAGTATACATATTTGTTAAATTAAATTTCATGACTGATAATGATTAATCCAAACAACAACAAAGATATTGGTCAATTATTATTCTGTCTCCGTTGCTGATATAACATTTAAATTAATATAAATATTAATAGAACATGAAATAAATATGGAAAGATTTTTTTGGGGTGTCTAACAAACATGCAAAACACACCAAATCCAACCTCACAGTTGAATCCAAACTCTACCACAACCCTCTGGACCACCTGATAAATCTAGACACCAGTTCCTAAAACATCTAGCACATCCAGGAGAAGCGAAAAGTCAAAACCAACTCACACTGACAATTCAGCAGCTGTGTCTCTTTTTCCTACAATAAGAAAGGATAAGTCAGGAGAGAGTGAGGGGCAGCTGGAGGAGGAGGGCTGGTTTTTATTCAAAGACATAAGAGGCCTGAGTATCTGGAGGACTGTATGTGTCTCTACCTCTCCTGGATCTGATGAACAGCACAAAGCCCACCATCACCAGTGAGGACACCCCTAGTATTATGATCCCAGGAATCAGTAACTTCTTCCACATGGCCATGCCCACTGTAAAGAGAGGCACAAAGGACAAAGGGTTGGTGATACACTAAAAGTACAAAAGTAGGTTTTGATGACAGAATGAACAAGCTGAGGAAACAAATGGATTCACGAATTAAATGTGTTGCAAGTATTTCTAGAAAAAAAAGCAGGATTAAGGGAGGCTGGGAGGTTTGCGATCCCTTCATAGGTTTCATTGTTTTTGCATCATCACATTTCATCAAACATTAATGGGGACAGATAAAACAGGATAAAATAAAAAAGCAAATGACTGATTAGATGAGCAAATAAATATTTCCCCAAAAAAGCAGTTGAATAAAGCTGATGATGGGATTAGACTGAGGTGTCTTCAGTCTGCAGGATGTCAGTCAGTTTAATCTTAATGCTGATTAAAGAGGCCAACAAAAACAGTTATGAGTGGAAAAAAACAGTATTCAGAAAGAAAAGTTTTGCAAAATTCTACTTTTTGTATTTTGAATAACTGTCTATACTATAAAAAATACCACTTTACCCTTTTCAAGGAGTGGTTCACGACTAGATCACTGCATTTATCATATAGAAAATTGTACAAAGGTACAGAACTCTGAAAAAGTATTTTACCCCTTACATATTTTATAGGAGTTTTTCTTTTTTCTAACACCTAAATATCTCAGTTTATTAGATTTTAATACTGGATAAATATAAAGTGACCAGATAAAAAAGACACCTTAAATCAAATTATAATGTGTAAAAGGTAACTGTTTTATATGTTATATCCAATCAAAATTTCAAATTAAACCTATTTGTGGGTTTAATTTTCCCAGCAGTGCCTGCTTAACACTTGACTTGTAAAGAGAGTTAATCTTCAACTTAAAGTAGGTTTAAAGATGTAACACAAAGTAACTCATCAAACTAAGTCCCTACCTTTTATTAGTCTGGAAAAAAAATACAATGTAGAGCAACCAATGATTATTTTGCTAATTCATTAATTTGCTGTTTTTTTTGGTTATTCCAAAAAAAATAATCAATTAGCAACCAGGTAGCAAAAGGTGCGTTAAGTAGATATTGTCCAGAATTTAAACAAGGTGGGGCTAAAACTATGCTACTCGAGGAGCTCTGCAGAGCATATTAACAAACAAACAAGGTTTTTCATCTTAAATGCATAATGTTTACATATATCTTTTACAATGTTGGCATTACAGTTAATCAGATTTATTAGAGTCTAAATTCCCCAGTTAACAATGAATCAATTACTAAATGAGTTGATTATTATTTCAATAATCAATTCATTATGGTTAATTGGACTAATTGTTTCAGGCCTATATCTAGGGAACCGCAGTTAGAACCATTTTTCACCAGAAGAGAAAACATGGAAAATTGATAAAAGTGGACTGCCAACTAAAATCGCTCAAAGAGCCCATGAACGACTCATCTAGGAGGTGACAGAGGAGCTTGAAGCAACATCTAAAGCACTACAGGTGTCACTTATGTTGGTTAAGGTCAGGATCATAATTGATTAACAAAAAGAAAGACTGAGCAAAAAGAAAAGGTATCAGTGGGGTAAATTCTCGGACAAAAGCACTCTTGGGTATAAAGAACACAAAGGCCCATCTCATATTGGGCACAAATAGTAACTTAAAGACTTAATAATCAGCAGAGAGACAACTTAAAATCTTTGGGGAATTTTGTCGATTTACACTATATGTAAAACTAATGTAATGAGAACATTATGGTACACACAGTCATACATAAAGGTGGTAGTGTGATGGTCTGGGTCTGCTTTGCCATTTCAGAGCTTTAGAGAACTTATTAGACCAAATTCTGCACAAAGAATTGGGTTCAATCTTTAAGGTTTATCCAGAAATATAAAAAGACCAGAGAGGGTTCAAACTGTTAAAGACAAATAAGTGGATTATTGTTGCAAATATATTTTTACAAACTTCCCATGATCCATTACCCTCATTAAGACGTATTAAAATAAAAACAGATTAGACTAAAGATCATGTTCATCTCCTTGTTTTACTTTTGGGGATTAAGAGACTAGAATGAGAGAAGTAGAAATAGTTTACAGATACCGAGTTAAAATCAGTCTCACCTACTAAGTCTACTCTGTTACTTTCAACAGAGCTGGCACGGTTCCCAGCCTTGCAGTAGTATTTGTCGCTGTGCTCTTTAGACAGAGTAAATGGGTAGTCTGTGGTGTTAATTGGTGTGGTTGTGGTTTGCAGTGGCATTGGATGGCCTTCCCTGAACCACCAAACTGTTACAGGGGGTGTGCCTCTGAAAGAACAGATCAGGGTGATTGAATTTCCCTCCGAGATGTCGCCTGAGATGGGAACAACCATCAGATGTGCTTCGGTCATAGGTTCTAGGAGCAGGAACAACAGGAAACGTTAGTCAACTAGATTTGATGGAGAGTTGAAAGAAAGACAATCTTACATAAAATTCTTTTCACTTACAAAATAAATCACCCTGATAAATTTGCGTTGCTTTATAAAGTCTAGCTCTCATTTTTTTTATTTTAAGGATCAAAACCAGAATGATAAAATTAAATTCAAACAAAATGAAAAAAAAGTTTTGGATGTAAAGATTAAAAATGAGGACTGAACAAAATATTTTGTCACTAAGGAACCAAAACAACTTATAATACCTAAAAGCCCATCTGAACAGTAAAGAATGGTGGTCATATCATATTTTTGGGTAAAATTTAAAGCATTTCTGTACAAAACAATCTGATATGTTAACTAAATAAATTTGACTGTCAAATATAGATATTTACCAATGACAGCGGCTTTGAGTTTGGCGCTATACTGAGGCTCCCTTTCACCATTACTTGCACTGCAAAGGTACTTGTCCAGGTTTCCAGGCTCACTGATGAACACTGTAAAGTTAGCAGGTTTACTGAACTCCTGAACTATGGCAGTTTGCTTTTGTTCTTTAGCCCTCCAAAGGGTGTAGTTAATCGGCGGGGTGCCCGTTTCCGACTGACACAAGATTTCAGCTTTCCTCCCGAGGATTGCATTGCCAGAGACCTTTATGTTTGGAGCTGAGACAGGAACTAAAGAAAAGAGAGGCAGAAATATGGCATAGTGAGTAAAAGGCATCTATGACTGAAAAAAAACTATGCAAAATCTTCTCTATAGTAAACGCAATTAGCAACAACTACAACAAAAAAAAAAATAATCAGAGAATCCTATTGTTGCAAAACAGTACAGTTCATGCAGAAAGTATTCACCCATCTTCAAATTGAGTTAGGTTATAGCCTTTATCCAAAGGTTATCAAATTGATCTCATTCCTCAAAAAGCTAAACACAATATCCTAGTAGGACAATAGATATAATTAAAGGGCCCTTTAAATGTGAATTTTTGACTGAATGAGAATAGTTTCTACTGTAAAACAGAACTAAGCGTACAGTCATCACAGTCAAATAAGCAGTGTTGGTGGAAGGGAATTATTTGGTCCTAATTTTGGTTCTACTGGGGTAAACTTACAAAAATACTAGTAAAACCCCCCAAAAAAGCTGTAAAATTAATCACCAAGAGGTGATTACTGATTTATTATTCAGCACAAGTAATATCATTATTCCAACCTTGTTGCATATTGTGGGTTTTCCCTAATACAGCCTTAGCACATGACACTATCTAGTATTTAACCTTTTGGTTGCAGCTTTTTTAAAAACAAACATCAGAAAATGCAGGTTTTTTTAATGATGGTCGAGAAAGATCTTGGAATTTATAAAGATTCACAGAAAACATCACCAAAATAATGGCAGAAAAGCTTTCAAACTCAAGACAATGAGCTTTATCATATGCAATAATTTTATACAATCAAATATTTATTAGGTCTGTGTTAAAATTATTGAAAAAAGTAAATAGGAATGTGTGATGTAATAAATTTACATGAATATTTGTGTGAAATATTTCTGTGAGTTTACGTGAAGGCAATACTTTGGCAGGCCTTCTTCAGGTTCTGTAATATTAATTAACCAAACCATGTTGTGTAAAAAAAACAGCTAACATGGATTCCAGTGTGATGAAGAAAACGCATCAAAGAAGGAAAACAAATTCACCTTGGTTTAACATTTAACAGCAAATGTAAAAATACCTATTACCAAAGACCAAATGTGGAAATCTGTCATTTTTATTATTTTTTTACCACTAGGTAAAATTAAAGGTGTGTCTCACCTTTAGGACCAATAATCAACACATTACTGCTCTTGTTAATGCCCTTTGCAGATGCTGTACATGTATAGTTGAAATCAGTTGTCTTGGCTTTGCCAGTAAATACTCCATTCTGTTGTGTAGTCATGTTGTGCTCCAAAGGCATAAGACTGTAAACCGGCTCTTTTTCAAGTCTACTGCGAGAAAATGTCCTGCTTCTGCAGGTTATCAAAATCGAATCCCCTTGAAAAACTTCCGAAGGCGACATCTTGAGAGTGGGCACTGAAAACAGCTCTGTGGACAGATTGTGAACAAACATCAGATCATTTATTCACAGCGGACAGACAAACAGTTTCAGTGAAGTAATCGACTAACAAAGTCTGATTCAGAATATTATTAACAACCACATAGACCGAAAAGTTTCCATGCTTCATCATTTGTCCGGTTTATGCTCACCTTTTACTGAAACTGTCTTGTTGTCCCTTTTCTCTACTGTATTGACAAAGAAGCTGCATATGATGGTAACCTCTGTGGCTGTTGAAGGTGTAGTCCAGCTAACATGCAGGGGTGTGTTTCCGCTCTTGATCAGTTCTGTACCCTGACTCAGGAAGAGCTCTACACCAGGGTGTTCCTGAAAGGAATTGCTAACCGAGCAAGTGATGTTTAAAGTGTCACCTTCATAGATGTCATCCTGAGGGGAAATCTTCAGGACCGGCATGAGGGAAAGTGCTGCAAAAGCAAAACCCACACACTATGAGGAGAGAGGAAAGGCTTAGAAGAACAGAAATATGAAGAGATGCGACTTACCTTTAACTGTAACGGTGACAGGATTGCTTCGTTGGGAGTGATATAAATCGGGCATGACAGAGACAATGTAGGAGCACTGAATTATGTGATTCCCAACACCTTTTGGGAGGAACGTTACTATCGATTTGTCCGTCCAAGTGTATAAGTCTTTCGAATCTTCATAGAAATTAAATTTAGGGTCTCCTGTCTCACCCGGTGCTGAACACGTGGCTTTCACAAATTCTCCTTCAGTGACATTAGTTTTATCGAGGTGAAGGATGGGTGCCGACATTCCTGAGAAGCAGTAAACATCATAGGAATGTGAGGAAGGCTCAATGCAAACCAAAGACTGATACAGATTCCTTCCTCTGAGGGTTAAACAGCTTTAAATCATATCAAAATTAGTTATTTCTTTGATATACAGCAAGAAAAAGATTAGAAAAGAAGACTATTAAACAAAGATTAGAAAAGAAGACTATTAAACACGTGAATGTCTTATTTTGCTCAGCTGCTGATTGGCGTGTACAGGAAATTTAAAACTAATCAAACCCTGATTTAAGGTACGTGTTTTACAGTGAAATGGCACAGGCTACAGATCAAGAAAAACTCAGAAAATAATTAGCTGATGTCGATTAGCATGTAGAAAGCAGTCCATACTGATGGACTAGGATATGTTATCCTATTATCAAGGTATACGCAGATAAGAGGAAGGAGCTTTCTCTTGACTTTCACAACAATATTAATTTACATCATAATGAGATTATCTGTGACAGCCATATTTCTAGACTAAATGTTTAAATCCGCACCATTGGGAAGTGGTAAAAAAACATTGTTTGACCATTAGCCAGCAACAAACGGCTCTTTTATTTTGATTTGTTCTCTAAAAGTGGAATTGTCTAAATGAATGGATTAAAACACCTAAAAATAGCAGGGACAAGGCAAGATGATTATTTGCACAACATGTTTAATTCTTGACATCTTATAAACACCATGGATGTATTAAAACTGAAGGATGGGTAAATGGGGAAATAAACTACTGAGTATAAAAACATATATGGAGTTTTAACTGAAACGGTGATTCTAAAAAATAAAGACACCCAGTTGATTTTGATAAAAGTAAATACGTTTGTTAGCATAAAAGAGGCTTTTCTTCAAGACACTGACTTTTAGTTTTGTTGTTATATCTGGTGTTTATTTTCACTCGGCCCTTAAGTGACGCATATTTAGAGAAAACATATTTTTTTTCACCAATAGATATCATACTTTTTTATTATTGTTATTGCTTTTCATTTAAAAACATGCATCAGAGTCTGTTTGTTAAACTGTTAGACAAATCAAAACATTTAATAAAACAAACCCACCTGTCACTTTTAGTGTCGCAGATTCACTGGCCATCTCCTGGTCATTAATGCTTATGTTGCACTTATATTTACCACTGTTGGAGACTCTGACATCAGGAACTTGCCAGAGAAAATCCTCGGAGGACCTAGTTGTCTCCTTGTGGATAACACGGTCACCTCTATATATCTCATACACACGATTCAGTTCCTCCGCCCCAAAGGTGAGAACCTTGGCTTTGCATCGAAAAATCACTGTGGAGTTTCGATCCACATAATTACTGGGCTCGATGGTCAGCTGCACCGATGTTATTTTCAAAGCTGGGGAGTGAAAAACAGAATCATGATTAAAATAAATATTAGAGAGGTTTAATCAAAACCGCTTAATGAATAATTGGTTCCCCAATCCCATCAAATCTAAAGAGGTCTGATGGGCCTGACAGATTCAGGGAAACTCAGCACACAAAAGAAATAACCCGACTTCTCTCAGGCAGATTCAGAGTCCTGACCAAAA
This sequence comes from Jordanella pulchra, assembly GCA_034780135.1. Classification (NCBI taxonomy): domain Eukaryota; kingdom Metazoa; phylum Chordata; class Actinopteri; order Cyprinodontiformes; family Cyprinodontidae; genus Jordanella; species Jordanella pulchra. Next base: position 314 of record JAUZNJ010022890.1, on the reverse strand, counting down.
GACATAAACACAGCTTTTTTTCTATGGCTGTGAAAAATACTGCTGTAGAAACATATGTTCATACATAATGAAGGATTGCAGCTAAATTATTTCTTCTATCAATGCAGAGTCTTTAGTATTATTATTATTATTAAACTACATATCGTATCTTAACTACATCTAAGATAGCTTTTGCCAAGGAGTTTAGTTTTAAACCAAATGAAGGAGTTGTTTATTAATTTTAGTATGAAAATATAGCAACAAACATTTATTTATTTAGTTTATAAATCACTGAACGGCTTAGCACCACAATACATTAAAGATCTGTTATTGCT
>JAUZNJ010022889.1:30020-42636 GCA_034780135.1 Jordanella pulchra | reverse complement strand
GAATGAAGCAGATAGAATGATGAAAAGTGGTCCCTATGTCCTCCAGAAGTCTAGTCCTATAGCAGCATAACTATGGACATAGCTCAGGCTAATCCAACTATTCCGGATGAGGTCTGAGAGAGGTGGAGCCAAAATAAGACCAAGGTAGAGCTGAGGAGAAACGTCCTGTTCTGGACTGAAATCTCCCCCGCTGGACCAGGCGCTCTACCTCCACCTACCTCTCTACTCACCCAGCGACTAAGCAAACATCACTTTATTTAGCTTAAAACTTTCCTCTTTAATAAAGATGCTGATCCTAAAGCCACGATGTAGCCTAAGATAAAGCTGAGGCTGCAACAAGCGGAGAGCAGGGTCTGATGATTGTCTTCAGATATATTAAACAGCTATAAATCATTTTATATTTCTCTGAATATCTTGCATTCATGCTTTCCATTTGCTCATTTTGCTATTTTTAAAAACATACATGATGATACAGGATGAACTCATACTGGTGGAGCTTGCTGGTCCCATCCTGTTAGCATCAGCGTTCTCACTTGCAAATCATTCTGGCAGTCTAGTTCTCAGATAGCTTAAAAAATAATAATCTTGCCATCTTGTTTTTTTTTGCACGGTGAACTCTGTGTTAGACTGTCTGAATTACTCAAATGAGTGCAGTTCTAAGATGTTATAATAAATAGTTTCTTGACCAAAAGCTGAAAGATCTTCGGTTTTGGAAAGGAAAATAAATCCTCAGGGTTGTAGAAAGACTACATACACTGTTTCTGTTACTAAATGTAACAGTTTAAGATAACTGAAAATTATCACATGAGTTGGATTAGTTCTGACCAGTAGAATATTCATTCTAGTAGTCAAGTATTCAAGAAGTTGTAATTATTCTTGGGCAGGTGTAATAACTGCATCAACCTGAAAACCGACTGGATATAAACAGGCAGACTCACAGCAACCTACAGTTTTATTTTAAAACTACTATTTATTTTAAGATTTCCCCTCTAACCACCTGCATCCTTTTGGTTTGTTTTCTATGAGTGCTCAAATTCTCAGAAATCTTAGAATCAGGTTTTTGTGCACTAAATATGATTAAACATAAAAACTGGAAGAAAACCGTTTTGGCTCTTGATAGCAGCCCTGGAAATACAGTATTAAGTCATGAAAATCATTACTAAAGCACCCTTGTTTTCTACTCCTTGAACAAGATATAGTAGAAAACAAGGCATTCTTATATTTTTTTCCATGACTTTAGGTTCATTGCCAAGCAAATAAAGGATTTAATTCAACTTCGTAGTGACTTGGTTGTGATTGAGGATCTGTGCTGTAATCACACTATGGCATCACATTTCTTGACTTTGTAGTTTTTACATTTAATTATCTTGCAGAGACAAAGTCTCAATAGGAATCTCATCACAATGCATTTTAGTTTGATATAAAGTTAATTCATGGTGAAAGAAAACTTCAGCTTCAAGGTTTCAGGGAAAGGTATAAAGGCTTTAGATTTATATCAAATTAAACCATTTAATTCTCACATAATTCAGACAAATATGTGAAAATACATTCAAAAAACAACTAAGTCCAAAAATCTTAATTAATAAATTGTTAAAATACCTTTGAGAGAACTTGAACATAAAGATAGTTTTTCATTAACAGCATAGTTTTGTGAGCAGTTTAGCCCACTTTTTACAAAGAGGGTTCAGGTCAGTGACTTCAGCTCATGTGCAGCTGTCCTGGCAGTGCCTGAGCGGTTTCATGACTCAGGTTTTGCTTTTCTGTCACTGCACTTGGGATCATTGTCCTGCTGCATGGCCTAATTTCTGCCAAATTTTCTGAGCTGGACAGATGGCCTTACATTTGGATCCTGAATACTTTGGTAGGCCTATATGTAACTGCTGGCTCTCCATGTTGCACCAATCCATGCTTTACAGGTGCAGGTGGTGAGCACATTCATCCCTCTATACACTCCAAAAGGGAGGTATGCTACATAAACATAAACAGGTCTTGGAATGTGAATTATGATATTATACAGTGCATTGCAAAAGTATTCATACTATAACGACCAATATCTATACATATTTTGTCCATTTTATGTGATATACAAAATATGAATTGATTATTGTAAAGTGGAAGAAAAAATAAATGTGCAAAAAAACATCAAAAAGCAATCTCAAAACCAGGCATGCATCAACATTCAGCAACATTTACTCTGAAACAAAACCAAAGGATATCATTCGCCCTCCCCACTGTGCAATACGGTGTTGGCAGCATCATGCTGTGGGGATTAGGGCAACAAGTTTTGTCAGTAGAAAAACTGTAAAGGGGCATCGTCATGTTATATAAGATGTTTCCTTACATACTTAACCTGTCACTGCAGCAGAGGACAGTTCTTTAAACGAGTGACTCCTTTGGGCTGAATACAAGTGTTCACGACACTTTTCAAATGTTTGTTCTCCAAATGTAGCTTAAAATCATAAATCATTTCCTTCTGCTCTACAGTTGTGCATGCCCATCATGCAAATTCTCAATAAAATGCATTCAAGCTTATGGTACAAACTGGGGTTAGTACTTTTGAAAAGGCACTTTTACGTCATGTTTTCCTGATTTTATCAAATTCCAGTAGCACTGAAAGAGCAGATATGTTTTGACATTTTTTCCTGTCATTGTTGTAAACCCCAGAGTCAAAACACTTTAATAATTGCAGCTAATTGCGTTACATACAAAAAAAAAAATCTAACCAATGCTTTAGGACTTAAATGCTTCCTGGCTCCGATTTGTGTGTCAAATGAAATATATCAACATGTTAAATCAAAACCATGACTCATACTGCAGGATATAGCATGCCTCATAAAACATGATAAAATTTGAAGCCACTAAATACATATCTGGTAAGAAATTGTGTCCCTTGGATGTCGGATGCCAAAAACCCAGATTGTCAGACCTTCCTGAGAGTTTCAGCATTGTATCATCGGTTAGGAACAGACGTGCACAGAAACCTCACATACCTGTCAGCTTCAGATATCGCCCACACAATCTCAGTGTTTGCCTGTCTGCCCTGAGAAACAGCTCATCGGCAGCCGGCCTCCATGGACAGCTCCTGCACCTCAAACACACACGGACTCACCGCCTCCACTGCCACTCAGCCCCGTACAAATCCATCATAATTATGCACAGCAGGAATTTAAATTGCACTTATGAGTTCAGAGCAGAGGGACCTTGTGCCAATTTACAAACAAAAGCAGCAAAGTTAAAAATCTGTTTTGGTTAGCCTTATTTACGTGGTGTTCTTCATCTAATTTAGTAGAAATTTGTTTGAGCTTCCTGTTGTTTTTCTCACTCTACCTGATGCAAAAGGAGAAGGAAAGAAAATATCCCTGGTTTTGAAACTACCAAGTAGCTTCAGGCTTTTGTGTGTTACAAAGAAACCCATCTCCACCTCTCCAGCATGTCGTGTGGGATAAACCTTTTTTCGTGACAGTTTTCACTTGCATGCACAGCAGCTGTGAGCTGTGCTTTCCTGCAAGCATTGCTTCCCCCTCTCTCAATTACATCTGGGACCAAGATGACCTATAGACTGTGTACATAAATCTCTACTGGTGCCACGCAGGTTTGTGTGGGTTTTCAGAGGGAGTATGTAACACAGGTTAGAGGTAAGAAACAAAGAACCACAGATAAAGAAAAAGTCAATTGTGATTCAGCATTGCTGTGCAGGGAAACAGCCCTGGCTCCCTCTGCGAGCCTCCTTTTCATTGGTTTGGAATCCATTTACTTAATTATATCCTCTTCTAATATCATTTGAGTTGAAAATAAACAAATGATTTGATTTACAAGCTTCGCAGACCACCAGTAGTTTTAAGGGCCTCTTAAATTTCTGCTGCTGGTTAAATGTGCCTGATTTTCTGTTTTGGTTTTACAGCAACAAGAAGAGGATCTACATCTTATGGTTGCTTTATCCTTTCATGAATCTGTGACTTCAAATATCCTTCCTAAAACTTCACATTTTTGTTTGTTTTTTTTGGGTTTTTTTTACGAGAGAGAAAATTAGGTTTTTAAGTCGCAAAGTTGTGTTATTTAACATTTTTTAAATCTATATGCCAGTAGCTCACACTGGTTGCATAAAAGTTTTTTTTCTGAAAGTTTGCTACATGCTTTATGAGGATAACAACCGAGGTACTATACCGTGCATGTGTACAGGGAGTAAACAAGGCAGTAGGTTACTGCAGCTAAGCCACTCAACACATCCCAGTAAAATGTGTAAATAACTAAGAAAAGTCAAAAATACACTGAACAGAATCTAAAGCATATTTTATCCTGAGAGCGATAAGGCTGGAATTGCCCTCAAAAAACAGTAAAACACTGGAGTTACTGAAGCAGAAGCTAAAGCTGTGTGCAGTGGCTGCTAAGTTAAAGCTGCTAGTAAACGTCCTTAGTAGTGATATTGCTATTCTTTGTCTCTAAGGTCTAATTAGAAGCGAAATTACAAAGAAATTTACAGACTGGTTGATTGGTTCTTACCTTGATACTGTGTCCCTGTTTGCATTTGTTAGATACAGGAATTTTCTTTTTCCTTGATGTTCTAACAGGAAGGATACACTTGGAGGATACAGCAGAACTTGGAGTCGGTTTAATTAATTCATATCAATTGTTATTTAATCACATCAAGCTGTCATTTTACTGTGAGGCATTGAAGGACAGTTCAACTCTATTAACTAGCTGCATCGGTTGTCTTCTAGCTTTCTGATAGTTCTGTGATGCTGCCAGCAGATGGCGCCATGTCTGTTTATGGCTCCTTATCACATTGATGCTGGAATTCTGTTTAGGCTCAAAAAGGAGTATCTAAACACTGTCGGGATGGACGCTTGGTGTATATAACCTTACTTGATGAAAAGTTTTATAGTCTTTTTTGGGATATAATATAACCATGCACCGTTAACATATTAATGTAAATTAATTTAAAATAAGTTAGATAAATATTTGGCTTTTAAAGTGATTGATCTACATGAACAGAGGTTCAGACCAAAACATCTGTATTTTAGAGCTGTGGGCTCCATGTTACTTCTATGATTACAATCTGAAGACAAAAGAGAAAGTAGGTCAGAAAGAAAGTGAAGGAGTTGGCTGCATGTAGATTCTGAGCTACCTGGACACCTCATTACCCTATTTGAATTTTTATGAAGACATTTGTCTGAATCTGCAAAGAATTGTTCAAAGGGTGCAAGCAGGAAAGAAGAAGACTTTAGTGGGAAGGATGCTTACAACCTTTTTACAGGAGCTGAAAGCTTCATTGGCTCAGATCAGGGAGACTTTACATACAATAGCTGGTAACTGTGCTCCTCGCCAGTCAATTATGGGAGAGTTGCAAACAAAGCTCATATGGAATCTCATTCAGAAAAATACCTAAAGAAATCTTGCAACTCTAAGAACAACATTCTTTGCTCTCTTGATACGAACATTTTTTTAGACTAAGTTAAAAAGGTGAACAGCAAACACTTCCCATCAGCAGAGACGCACCTCCACCTCTACAAAGCAAAAAGATGGTGGTGTCATGATCTAGAGAGGTTCCTCAGCAGGGGATGATTACAGCAAGTAGCTATTGCCAAATCCTGGAGGAAAGAGGATTAATCTTCTGCCAGATAAACCTCATCAGTACCTCAGAAAGCAATACAGAAAGAGATCCAAGGTGTCCAGTCATGTTCTACCACTATATAAACAACAAAAGCCATGTTAAAATATACATCAAAGGTTTGCTAAAAGTATGTATATATAGTGTTTTCTTAGTCCTTTTTAAAACTAAAACCATTTTTGAACTGGCCTCGATCAGCAATCATAAACGCTTTTGTGTGACATCCCCATCTACTGGCAGTACTTACACCCCCGTTAATTTCAGAGCTTCGAACATTTAAAAGTTTAAGAGAAAACTCGTAATTTTACTAACAAAAAGCAAAGAGTATAAAATACCATAAGCCAACAGGCAGACATATTTTAAAAACATCCAACCAGAGACATGACAGGCCCCTTTGAAGATGACATGATGAAAATTCTAGATTGGCCAAATCAAACCTAGATTTCAATCCTACAAGGAATTTGTGACTAGACTCAGCAGACGTGTTACAACTGGACATTTGAGACTTTTCCCTTTGAAGCAAGAAAACAGCACTAAACAAGAACAGCATAAGCTATGATAGAAATTGCTTAAATGGAAACATTCAAGATGTCCAAATGCCTCCATGCATAGAAGAAAAAAGATTTTGTGTCGAGTGTTGTGGTGACCTACTGCTGTGCCTTCAAAGCGAGGCTTGGCCAGCCGCCTCTCTCCATTCTGAAGCACTCTTTGCTCCAAAACAGCAGCTCTCCTTACCTCCGGTGGCCAGGTGATCTTCCCCCAACATTTTACACAGTAGTTGATCAGACAGAAGTACTGCCAGAAGCAGCCGTCATCTTGATGCAGATTCTGGAAGAGTTGGTGATACTCTCAGGACTGGTTCTGTCTCTAGAGAACCTGGTGAACCCAGAGATGCTTGTTTGGCTTTATAAATAAATAAAGCACAGCCACTCGTCAGCATGTTGATGTAGGCAGAGGTGATTTGTTGTCACCAGCAAAGCAAACTCCTGCGGATACATGAAGCGAGCGGCAGCACACTAAACTAGCAATCTTTGTGCACTTTTTCCATCTGGTTTGATGAACCTTTGGAAGTTTAGTTTTGACCCAAATCCAGTTTAACAACGAGAAAACAGCAACTGGTGTCTTTTACAAAAGAGAGGAAGGTTCTGTTGAAGTTAGTTAGCAGTGATTCAATAAGTGCTTTAGGGAAAAAAAGGGACAGGTGATAAAAGTGGAGGTGAAGGATCAACCAGGTAATTGGTTTATTTTGATTCGAGCTGAGTCAGGAGCTACAGGGAGAATCCAGGTAGACATGAAAGATAATTTTACAAGAGAAACAATTAGTTTTAAAGAGAAAACCCAAGTAGTTTTCTACAACAATGGTATTCATTCAGGATGATGAGCATAATACAGAAGACATATTAACTCCCAATGTAGACCATCAGGAATTGAATGAACATCTTCAGGATGAACCACCAAACACAGGGGCAGCCAGGCCAAGCACTCAGGTAAGGAACACGACATGGAGAAAAAGGAAGAAACAGAAAACATGACAACAGAAAATCAAAAAATGAGTAACAACAGGGCCTTCAATATGCTGTCAACAGACAATCTACATCCAATTCGAGACAGTCTGTTATTCCAGTGAAGAAAATTACCTGTAGCTGTAAAGCTTTTAGCAAACCAGAAAAGTCTTCCCTCTACACTATGATGGTAGATGCTTCTACAAAGCGTTGACTAATGGGGGCTGAATTCAAAGACTTTGTGCATGTTTCTGATTTTTATTTTCGTGTTAAAGAGTATTGGATACTTTTTCCAGTCATTCTAAACAGATCCAATCAGTGAAAACAACAACTATGAATAAACAAAGAGACATTAACATTCAATAAGAAGGGATTATTGAGTCTTCATTACTCTAATATATTTCACCATCAAAGTGTTGCAGAAAAACCAGAAAGATTCAAAAACAAGGATTGCATCTTTTGTCCGCTCACATGGTTCGTGCTTAAATAAAAGACATACAATGAAGAATGAAAACAAACACAGAATCAGAAAGTTTCAATTCCTTGAAAGTGAAAGGTTGGATGCAACCCAGGGGAGATTAAGTGAGATTTAAAATGCTTAATACCTGGCAGCTCATCGTTGGGCAGCTTTCCATGAAGCTGTGACATAAAAGGTGACCTTGACATGAAGGGCCAAGCTTCAGATGACACGCTGTCATGTCAGGGTAAGTCTTTCCTTTTTCCAAGTGCAGCACAGGCAATGAGACTTTCCAACAGCCTGCACTCTCTGTCAATGGGATATTCTTATTCATAAATACAAAATATCAGTGTAATTGATTCACTGGATTAACTCATTATTTCTGTTCAATGGAACCTGGAACTCTGTGACCAGTATGAAGAAGGTCCTGTAAAACAGATAATTAGATTTCCATGTTTCAAAGCAAATGTATTTTACTTCTACACATTTGTTGAATAAACACTGAAACCCATAATACCTGCAATATTTTAGAAGTCTCTGCAGTGTCAGTGGACCTTGCTGCAGCTCCACACACTGTAAATGTGGGCTCTATATCTTAAGGTTTCATCGACTTTGGCGCAGGCAACTCCTTGTTCAATTTCCCTTCTACAGTAATGTAGCCCTGAATTAAATGGGTTTTTGAAATTGAGAATATAGGAAACCGTTTTTGAAAGCTAAAATAATTTTGGAACAGTGAAAGCAAAGTGTATATCCTCCTTCCAAGTGATTTCGGGGCCACAGAAATCAATAGCTTTCCGGTTGCATTTCTGCCAAGTTGATGGAGGTGGTTGAGCACAGGTGCAGAGATGGATCAAGTTGGAGATCAATCAAATCTGAAACATTTCATCTGAAAGCCGAGAAATGTAGGGCAGTGAAGTGAGCAGGAGTAAATTTCAGAGGTCTGAGGGTTCGCTCGGTTTCAGCTGTCAGACTCTTTGTCACCTTTTTCTCACACAGAAGATAAGGCTTTAAGTGCTGCAAGTTAACCTGATCCTAAACTCTCTTAAGACACATTTTTGCTTTCTTTACCTTTTAGGAATAAAGTCAAATGCTTTCCTCCTTTTATTTACTTATTTTTTCTCTGTATTTTAACAAAGAGTAATACCTTACACTGCCTCTTGTCGTCATCTAATGACGTGACCTTTTGGTGGGTTGAGAAAAACAGTGATGCTTACCTGTGAAAAGTCACAGCACTATCCTGGATGCCTGCATAATTACATCTAGGAAGGCTACAAACACACACAGGGCATCTAAAAATAATAAAGTACAGATAGCTTGAACACAGTGACTTGGAGGGTGAGAGTTTTTGATCCTATTATTCTGACTTTTTCATGCCCCCTTTACACCAAACATGTTTTGAGCATCAGGGGCATCCAGTTTACATGCAAAGTCTATGGTCGGCCCCCATCAAGAGGTCCTGGGGCACATTATGACCGTCAGCGCATCTTGAAGTGTTTCGAAAATCGTCTGCAATGTGTTTTGAGCTCAATCCGGCTGTCCTCAAACAATCAAAGAAGCTGATATGGGAGCTGGCAGCAAGACAGTCACTGCATCCAAGCCGTGATCTCTGCTCCTGCAGCGCTGTCAGCATAAAACCATCAAAGCAACTAGAATATATCAATTTAAACTCCACTAGGTTTGCATAAAAGGCAAGGAATAGTCTTTTTTATCTACCAAGGAAAGTGAGAATCGTTTGATTAATCCAGTAAAATATTTTGTTACTGGACTGTTGCTAAATAATTTAAAATATCAAACTTTGCTGGTGAAATATTTGATTTTACATTCTTGTACTTGTAGTTTTTACCACCTAATGAAAACACTTCCATTCAAATCCACTCAAAAAATGCCTAGTGTGAAAGCAGCATAAACATAAAATGTGTGTGTTAGACTTCAGTTAGAAACTGTCGTTAAATCCTAACCATATGATTGTGTTTGGTGTTTTTGTGGGCTTGTAGTTTAAATCAGAAAACCCCACAAGTGTTCCCCCTCAAAGAACGACTTTGGTCCTCCTTCTGTATTGATGTCAACCCTTAAAAAGTGTTAATATTAGCCTGTCTTTCTATCACCACTTTCATCTCTTTTCTACCAAAAGTTGCAATTTCACTAATCAGGGACTAACCTGCGGGTAGTCAGTAAGTGCTGCTTGTTCATTTTTTTACTAGTGGTGGGACATGATTAAAAGTTTTAATTAAGTTAATTACAGGGTCTGTAATTAATTAATCAAAATTAATTCGCTACATCAACTATACAAACCACCTTTTCAATAAAAAAAAAAACGTTATTGTTCTCTCAATTTGAATAAAAAATATATGAGACACAAACACATAAATGTGTTGCTTCTAATCCAACTGTTTAGGTTATTTAACCATAAGATTGATTTAAAGTTTTAATATTTCAGCTTTTCTTTTTAGAAACCACTGATATTTTATGCAGTTTCTTTGAAAAGATTTCTGTAGAAGTGTTAACAGTACATAAACATACAATAATCATGTAAACAGAAAGTAAAAGTTTCCTTTTTTAATACTGTCAGAGATATGACAGTTCAGCTCTGTATAAAGCATCACATTTAGGAGCTTAACAATTTTTTTTTATATGCAGCATTTAGTGCGATTAAAAAAGAAATGACTACTGGAGCTACTTTTTCTCGCTTTCTCACCAAGCCAGTTACTCACTCAAATAACCCATGTTCTTGGTCTTAGTTCCTTCATAACTGCCAGCACTGTTGGGATATTTAACAAATATTATGGTAACACACCATAACTTAGATGTTCTTACTGATTTGAGGCATTTGGTTCCAGCCATGATGGTTTTTAAGCTTCAATGTCCAACTCCCGTGATATCGCTTGTGCATCAGATTTACTGGTGTACAAGAAACAGGGAGTACAAAGGTTCCCGCTTGGGACTTTATTATGTATTGAAAAAAATGCATTTAACTTGTGTTAAGTTTGTAACATGATGAAAACTTTCTATTTAATTAATCAAAATAACATTTTTATATGTTGTGTAGGAGAATGGGAAACAAAGGTAAACAAACCATGGCTAACTGCTAATGCGGCTAATGCTGCATTAACGTGAAAATGCATACACACAAGTCAAATTCTTCTGCATACTCTTGTGAGAACGAAAAAGGGTACGAAAAGACATTCGAATGAGCTGTATTTATTTTTTGTCTGTTAAGAATAATTCAACAAGAATTTCAAGACAATTTCAAAAGGATTGAATAAGTTACCAAGTTATGACTCCTTTAAAGCATACATTTTGGAGTTCACTTTAGGCTATTGGCACCCCTTAAATAGATTTGTAAATTCTAAGAGTTTTAACACTATAATAGGTCTTTAAAATCTATTTACTCACTTGAAAAAAAATCATGTATTAAACTAATTAATTTTAGTCAGATTACCAGTAGCTTGGTGATTCCTCAGACTCGTGCTGTCAATGCTTAGTGCACCCCCCGTTTGCCAAGCAGACATTAGGCACTAGGTTGAGGCACACTGAGAGCAGCATCTTTGACATGTGTCTGGTGCTAAACATTACAGGAGACCGTACTGCCTTGTACGAGTCCTACGGCCAAGTGAAAAAACTGATTAAAATGGGATCAATAGCAGAAAGAGTCTAAAATATCCATCCAGCCTTTTAAATCCTCTGATATCAATCTGATCTGTTATAATCTGTACACATCTGTAGGAAGCAACTGTAATCCATAAAAGCCCCGCCCCTCAATTCAAAGGGCAGCAAAAGACCTATTTTCGGCTTATCTGTGAAACTTAGCAGCTGTAGGACGCTGTAAGCTCAGATCAAACTATTTCTTTCTTTTTTTATTTCAACCAGCAGACACCTAAAAAAAAACAACATATTGTTGCACACATGATTTCACTAAAAGAAATAAACTGCTAAAATAAAACATCTGCAGCCTTTTAATGTGAAGGACATCAGCATTTATATTTCATCATTTGAAGCTTGGATGAATTTTCGTTTTATGTATAATGTCTGAGCTCTGACTGCTTTCTCCTATTGTATTTTATATATTAGGAAATACAGTTTTAGGTATAAATATGTGTGTAACAAATGCAAGAAAATGTTTGTTAGGACCTATTTCATTTTAAATAAAAACAAGCAAATCATGAACAACTGAGTCCTAGAATTGTTCCTTTGACACTAATCTAAATAATTTGTCACCACATTAATGACAAACTAGACTTTAGGAATTCTTTGTTTCTCACCAGCTGCTGTGGGGTTCGGTGTTCCAAATGGATCCATCCAAGGCCCATTGTTTTTTTACACTATTAGTGCTTCTTTTGGGTATTTTCTTTTTACAGGAATCTGCATTCTGTTTGGTTGCTATGTAGATGACATGCAGATTTATGTCTCCTAACTCATAAACACTTGTCAGTAGTGAAATTTATTCCAAACTCTTAGTCTGTAGATGTGAAATAATGCATGTCAATTAACATTAAAAGGAGTCATCAACCAGAAATCTAACTTTATCATATTAAAACATGGATGTTAGTGTTGGGCTTCAGTTCAGTGTCAATGAGTGTAAAATGGGCTTTGTTTTTTTTGTTTGTTTGTTTGTTTTTATGTGAGCTTATTGTTTAAACCAGAAAAGCATAATTTTGTTTATTTTTGGTGTTTACATCATAAGGGTTCTAACATTAACTACACTAGCATCTCTATCCATCAAAAGGGCAACTCGACCTATCAGGGACCCACCTTCTGGTAGTCGGTATGTGCTGCTGCTTTTGTAACTCACCTATTGTGTAAAAGAAAGTCACAATAAAAAAAACAATTGAAAGGGCTGCAAATTGGTTAAAAGTAAACATTAAAAGAGTGAAAAGTAAAATTTATGATGAAATTCATTTCATTTTTTTCTCCTTTCAACACCCTTAGAAAACTTTGCCTAAGGGCCTTTTAAATTTAATCTTGGTTAATTTGGATGCCTATCAGACATTGATGAACAAGTCAGAAAGATTTTTAATCTGAGTCATGCTTTCACTTGAAATGACATCAACA
>JAUZNJ010022889.1:0-29920 GCA_034780135.1 Jordanella pulchra | reverse complement strand
TTTTCTTTGTTTTATTTGTTACAGTACATTTGTGGTTCTATATGGTAACATAAATACAATGACTATAAAATTGCACAGTGATTAATGTTACCATATAACGTCATTAGGCTTTAATCACATTAGATGTATATTTTGAAGAAGCTGTTTTGCTTGTAGTTTGAACAGATCTAACCAGGTTTCTGACTCTGTGCTGCGTGCCAGGCTCCATCACTTAGTTCCCTGATTCAGAGAAATTGAGCAGCTAGGTAGCTGACAAGTACGGATTGCTGTTTGCGAGAGTCTCCATAATTGCACCGATAGGAACTATTACCTGCCCTTCCCAGGTGAGATTATCAAGTCAATGATCTTGAACTAATGACAAGAACATAGCCCAGACCCCTGCAAGCTGCTCAGTGCTTTAGTGGCACAGAGAATATCTATCAGCAGCAGAGATCCAGTGAGTCTTTTCTGCCACATTTGACTGAAAACGAATGACCAATATTTAAAGTAGCTGGTAGTAAAATGTTTGCCATTATAGGTAAAAGAGCCTCAGAATTTGACTTTATTTAAAAATACACTAAACGACACTTCTAATTAGCTTTAAGTGTGTCACTACTGACATTATTTCTGATTTAAATTTTAAACACAGATAAATCCAGAAGATATCACTGTTTCTCATGCTAGCTATACCTAAGTAATCCACTCACTCTGCACTCCCCTTCATCTACCCAAGGTACAAACATTGTACAGCAGCAATTTTGATATGAACTTAAAAGTTATGGTTGGTAATGGTGAAGAGCTAGCAAGATATGAAAGCAGCACCTACCCCTACCCCCTCCGTTCATAGCTAAGCACTCCCCGGAGATTTGAACGTGCATCTCACAGCAGAACAGAAGCAAAGCAGATGGGAGCTGACTCAGCCATTTCTTTCAAAATACTGAGGACTTCAACTCAACTACCTCATGTCTCATTCACCTGTACATAAACGTCGTTATTATTGTAGCTTTGAAGGTAGCATGCTAAGTTTAGCAACACTAATCATACGAGTCTTAGCATGTTATTTTTAGCAATACTGTTCTCACAAGTTTTGCAAAAACGTGTTGTTAACAGAGAAGAAGGTATATGATTGTTAAAAAATAAACTCCCATAAATCTGCAATTTTTCTATTATCTACTCTGCTTTAGAAGGTAAGATTCCCAAACATAAACTCATAACTCCTTTAAAACTGTTTGGGGATTATAAACCTGCACCTTTGTTTTTATAGACCAGCTTGGTAATCGTGCAAATATCTAATCCGGCCCACAACTCATTTCACCAGCAGCTGCCACCTCTCTGCTGCTTTAGGCTCCAATATAATACAGTATGACAAACTCCAACATCAGCAAAACCCAATTCTTACACTTTTTGATCCCAATTTAGCGTTAGCTTGGTTAGCTCTATTTCATGACCACTAAACGAAGAGAATGATGACTCTACTTACTGCTTCGACTGCGTCTGTTTCTCCTCTGGCTTTCTAACACTTATTTCTTTGGTTCCCTACATGAAATGCAAATTAGCTGCAAAGCTCCAGCCTTCAAGTAAAGATCAATCAGTGGTTTATGTGAAACCTGGTTTTGACTTTGACCTTCTAAAGCTAGGAGAAAAACAACCTGCAGATCTGCATCTTTTTTAATGGAAGCTGAAGCTTTTACCTGTAGACAAAAAGTTATCTGGAGGTAAGTCCTGGACAGGTTGGCAATCCATCACCAATCTAACAGACACATGAAATAAATAAGCATGCATGAATGCACTCTCAGATAAAGGCTCATTAGAATGCCCAATGAGCTCATCATGCATGCATTGCTCAATAAACCATGCATGCACAGCCAGCAGGTTTCCAGCTATCTGCTCCACTGTGCAGCTCCTGGTCTGTAGACATGAAGAAATCACTAATATATGGGGGAAATTTCCATAATAGTATGGATGACTGATTCACGTATGATTGGGATTTGACAAAATCAATCTTTGCATGGCTTTTATTCAGTTTTATACAAATATGATTTTATAAACACAGTTAAATGTGTTAAATAGTGGATTTTTAATCACGGGGGGGTGCAGGTTTTTCCATCTTCTTAGCAAATAATTTGCATCACTGTAATTGTTTTATGTTCCTTTCCAAGCAAAAGTGACAACTAAAGAAAAATACATTTTAAAGACTTGGATGAATTTAAGTTCAGTTAAGAAGAAATGATGAAGTCCCAGAGGTGGGTAGTAACCAGCTACAGGTTTAGTATAGACCGCTGGATGAACCACTTTGCTCTTTTCAAACATTTAGAAATGATCTACTGAAAGTTATAGCTTACGGTGTTTTTATGGTGTGAAAAAATTCAAATATGTTTGTTATGCTTTAATTTGCAATTTTATGGAGTTCATTTTGTTCCTGTATAGTTCCAAGCAAAAACATGTTTTGTAAATGGAAAAAAACGCAAGTTTTGTGAAGAATTTTACTTTTTTTCTAAGATTTTATGAAAAAAATTATATTTTTTACGTTTATTTTATAAAATTGTATTCTTTCAACTTTTTAAAGACATTTAATATTAAATTGTTTTTTCACATTCTCTTCACTTCAAGCCCAATACAAACACTAATACCATGTTGTTGCTAACAGCCATTCAGACCAATCAAAGTTTGCCTTCACCCCTCACCCGCCCCGAGAGGTAAATAGAATGTGATCAGTAAAACACAATTTGAAAAGAAAACAAACTGTAAATTCAACATAAAAAAGAGAAAAAGATGAGAAAAAGAATGTCATGATCCGGGGTTTTCTGTTTTCTTTTGAGGGCTTTTTTCCTGTGCTCCCTGTCCCTCTTCCTCCACCACATGGCACCAGGATGGAGTGCGATGTGGTTTCCAGCTGCTTTCCATCAAGCCTCATCAGTCGGTGTACAAGAGGAGTGAGCTGCCAGTCCCTCGGAGCCGAGTGTTTGCCAGTTATTGGTATCACAGAGCCTCCTGAGCTTGTCTCTGCATTCCTCCTTGTTGCCTTGTTCTTTCTAGTAATTTAGATTCTCTGTTTCCCTGCTACCTTTAGGTGATCCTCTGGAAATCCTGGATTCACCGATCAGACCCTGGCTGTCTTCCTGTTTTCAGAGCCCTCCTTGTGACGCCGTGAAATTTATCCACGGGTTGCCCGAGTTCCTAAACCCATCTCTCCGTTGTTTACAAGTATCTCCAGGTTCCCACGACTGGCAGCCTAATCACTCCTCTGTGTCTCAGTCGAACCTGAGCCGACCTGTCCGTTCCCCGACGCATTCCTCCGTTGCTCCTGGACCCACAAAAGCGACTCGGACCCCGGACATCCCCAGCCTCCCTCCAAAACTCTGAACCAACCACTAAACAGTAAGAATCAACCTTATCCACTTCAGCGTCTCCAGTTTCCCACTCCACCTGAACTCACCACTCTGCTCTCCTTCCTCAGTGACAGTTTGTTTCCAGTCCCAGCCAGTTACCCAGGATCCGACCTTTGTTGCATTTCTGTTTGTTCATTGTTACATTAATAAATCTCTGATCTCGCTCTCCCATCTTGGTGTTCTGTATGTGGGCAAGAAACTTAAAACCCAACATGACAAAAAAATATGAGAAAAAAGCAAACTTACTCTCAAAACCTCTTGCTGGTTAAGAAATGTTTCAAAGCTTCACTTTAGAATTACATTTTTTCGGATACGAATTTACAAAAACTTGTCTTTTCTTTCAATGATAATGGATAAAATTTACTCCATACATTTTTCTAATTGATTAATTTTCTATTATAGTATTGAAAATACTGGAGCTTATAAATGATTCTTTTGTCTGTCTGATGCCACATTTTTCTACAAATAAAACCAGTTGTTATGATCAAATGAATACTCAGTACTTGATGAGGATTTTTATTAAACAATTATTTACTTCTCTTTACACTTCCTAACTTTTTTTTCTACACTTGATTTCTACATGACTAAAAATACGTTAAAGTGGTGCTTCTCTTACTCAGTAAACATTTGAGATTGCTCTTTCTACCTTTATTAACACCTTGATAAAAACAAATGCTTTAAAACCTAGCATCTGCAAAAAGTTCACTAAAAAACAAGTGAATAGCCTCTCCTCTGTAAGTCTAAGCTAAGACTGAAATCTGCCCCAAGTCAGGGGCAATCAGCAATGCCCTTGGGGTCTTTCTGCTTTCCATCATGTCTCCCAACTGCAGCAGGACTTCTTTAGACAGCAAACTACTAGAGTCTCCTCTCTTCCCCAAAGCCACAATTTTGCCCACCTGCTGGTGCCTCTTCTCCAGATTCTGTTAAGGCGCTGACTTCTTCAACTTCTTCTTTTGCTGCTGCTCTTCTGAGGTTGGCCCATTGAATTAGCATTTTTTTTCTTCTTTTTTCTCTTGCTGCTTGACGTTCTGCTTAGCTGATGTAGAGCTGCTGTCAAACTGTTTCCAATTTTGCAAAATATATTGGCATATTGAAAAACAGGAGTTACATAAGTCAAAATATGAGGAAATAGAGCGTATTTTACTGAACATCAAGTCTTTAACATCTGTGAGGTATATGTGTTGGTTTCGGTACCTGTTTCTTTATCATGATGAAGGGTGTCAAACTCACAGTGTTCTGGATCCAGAGAGAAAAAGTTACTTTTGCTGAGAAGTAAACAACTTGTTCAAGGTTTTTTTACACTTTAATGGAGTTTTTTGGGATTAAATTCAGTGCTCCGTAAAATGATCAAAGACCTTTTTTTCCTAAAATGATCAAAAGTTAGGTCAGGCTTATGTAACTTGAACTAATCAACATGATTCATTCTCTGTTAACAGAGAGTCTGCATAGCGCAGCATTATGGAATCTTGTTAATGCTTCAGTGCTGTAGACTTGACAAAAGGCCGCTGACACTGAGTCCGTTTCTGACGGACATCTCTTCTTGTTGAAAGGAAGTTGTTCATTTCTGTTCAAAGGCGAATATCTACTGTATCTACAAGCCGTAGCGTGAAATTGTTCTTAAAGTTTGATAAGCATCAGCATAAAAGTCTGTGTTTCTCATAATGCTGCTTCATTTGCTACTTTCTCACACGCATCCCGCTCTAATCTAAACAGCTGATTCTGCTCCAGATAACATCTGATTGCATTTAACAAATGGCAGCAAAGGAAAGGTGAAATTGAATTTTTAATTCTGTTATGTAACTCTAGGTGCACAGTTTGACTTTAAAAATGATGCTTTTCAGCTGGTAGTCTCGTTGTTTTGTGATAAAAAAAAAACCAAACAAATATAATCCCTTCACCACAAGAAGCTGTTTGAAAACAGCCGTCATGATGCTTACCCAGTTGTCCCGGCTCAATCCTCCAGAGGGCTTCCTCTGCTTAATCACAGGTCCTGTCATCAACTCATTGGTCGTTCTGTAAATCTGCTGCCACCTTATTGGCCATCCCAAGCCCCTGATGTAAATTATATCTCTGTGTCAATGTGCTCACAGTGAAATAAAACAAACGAAATGCAAACATTTCAAATTAAAAGCATACAAATGAGAAATATGCCGTAAGCTTTGTGCTGATATCAGAAACTTTCACCCTGTGAATTCCCTGCAGTTAAACCACCGACTTTACTGTCCTCGTTAAGTGACTGTCGCACACTTTAAAAGAACAGCCTTAAATACGAGTAGACCTGCGAATGGTCCCATTTTACGATCTATCCAAAAAGCCATCAATCCAGCTGGGTGGTTTTATGATGAAGGCCTATCAAAGGATGATAAGAAGGATAGAAAAAGAGAAGCTTTGTATCCGGAAAAGCTTAAATGGCATCACATCTGCTCACCTCAAATAAGAATAAACTATAATCTCACACCTGCTGTTGCTTTCGCTCAACTATGTTGGCAGATAAATCTCACAGCCCAGCACACAAATCCAGGGCGTGCAGACACTCACTTACTCTAACACACAAACTGTCCGTGTAAATCCCAGCATCTGAGAACCAAACATCTGGAACTAATGCTCTAACTGTTTTTTTTTTCTTTCTGATTCTATTGAATTTTTCGCCTTTTTGAGATGAACTCTAGTTGCTGAATGAGATAAAATAAGAGTAAAGAGGACCCAAAGAAATGCTTGACCCCACCCTCTGTCTGCAGTGCATCCCTTTCCCAAATCCCCAGTGCAGCGGCTCATGAAGTGTAGCTGTCCTGTTTGTGCGGGCTGAAATTAATATTATGTTTCCAAGGCAATCCTTTTAGCGCTGTCTAATCCGCCTCAGATTGGCAGACTCGTCTCAGAGGCAGTCTGAGGATTACCCACTTTATAGGCACCAGACTCACCCGTTGCTATGGTTTGACACAGAATTTCACACTGAGGGGAGGAAAAAAACGTGTCGTCTGCACATGAAAGCAGAACAGCTGTGGTCAGTGGTATTCGTAATATGGAGGACCAGGAGAGTCACAACCCCTTCAAAATAACAGAATCATCCATCAAATTTTTAAACATTGCAAATTTTAAATGAAATTATTAAAGGGAATTGTAAATTGTTTTGGTTTAATCCAGTATTAAACACTACGATCCAAATTGTTACTTAATTTCTATTTTTTTCACCACTTTCAAATAATTTTTTGCAATTTCATTTTTCCCCTCCACGTACATTAACATGTCCATAAGCTGTTACTTAACTGTTATCAAAGTGCTAACAAGCTGTAGCTAAAACGTTTATAAACTGTAGCTAAAGTCTTAATAGGATGAAATCATCAATAAATTGAAAGCAAACTTTTAATAAACTGTAGATAAAGATGTGATAATAGTAAGTTTAAGTTTAACTGTTAGTAAGCTGGATCCAAACTAGTAATAAACTGTAGTTGGTTCAGTCAAATACTAAATTCTAAATCAGAAGGGATTTGAAAATGCAGGGTGAAAAAGAAAATAGAAATTGAAAAAAGGAACTAGTTTCTTCCAGTGTGATAAAGAAAGCTATTTATAATCAGATTGGTGAATTTTGCTTTTTAAATCTCCATTTAGAAATTGGATTTAAAAAATAAATTGTCAAATAGCAGTTTTTAGTAATAGATTAATAAATACAACAATAGTTTAATTTACAATTTGCAGTTACAAAATACTTTCCAAATTGGATTTATAATTCATCAGTTTAACCACTTGATGCAGATTGTTGCAAATATGCAATAAAGCCTTTGTAGATAACATGTGCATCCAGTGCCAGTTATTACACATTTAATGTGGACCTAGGAACCTTTGGCAAGCTCTTGTTTCTGCTACAACTGGTTTCTAATGGTGGATGTTATCATTGATCATCATTAATCTTGTAACAAATTTGTAATTTAATTTCAGAAATCTAAGCCCCGACACAAGAACAGAACTTCTCCTCATGGGGGTCAGTTGTTGGTCCACACAAAAAACTATGAGTCCCCAAAATGTAGCATATTTCTGGGATGTTTTGCACCAGGTAACAGATACATGGCCTCACACAAACATAGCAAAAACTGCAATGACGAAAGGGTGAAAAATAACAGCCAGTCAGTGAACTCTGCAGCTCTACCATCATGTACTGTCGTCAACACTCTGGGGGACCTGCCTGTTTCCTACTTACCCCTTTGTTTACATCTGCTCCACTTCTCTATGAGGGTACAGGATGATATCAAGCAGCAGCATAACATGTCCCTTCTCCTCTAACTGCCATTGCCAACATGTCTTTGTGTCTTTGCTTCGGATTGTCCATTTTACTTGCCCACAGGGGAAGCATTAAGTCACCCGGAGAACAAGCGCACATCATGCTTAGGTTGACATAAAATGGTAAAAAAGAAAGACAAATCTTAGTCTTTTCGCATCGCTGAACCATGCAGCTTAAAGTAAAGTCATTATGCACAATGCAGCTTTTTAAATTATTTGGCTCTCATCCACTTACGCAGCATTTGTCAGAAAGTGGAATACATTAAAGCTAATTGAGCGTATTTGCCATTTGGGTTGTATTAATTGAAAAGCCATCACTTTCCAGCCATGCACCAAATGACCACATTAACTGTCAACATTATATTTGACGTCCTCCCTGGATGAAGTAGTGCTTGGAGAGCTCTCACTAGTAGGCACTTAGAAACGCAGCGGAGGTGGCCAGGTCTAAAGTCAAAGGGGTGAGGTGTCGTTTCTCTGAGTCAATCGCTAACGCAGGGATTCGTCGTGCCATCCAGGATTTCTTTCAGCTGGGATGAAAAAACACAAACCTTTACATGGCAATAAAGCTGAAAACGGAAAACAGGATCGGTGGTCTATTTAGAGACAAGAGCTTCCAAGCTGTTTATCTCTATTTTCACCTCATCCCTGTTTGTGGCTCATCTGTCATGTCAAATAATCCACCTGCAAGACATCCTTCCCCTCGTCGCTCCTGAGGTCTCACCCCGTTCGAGCATCCAAGCTCGTGTTTCAAAACAGGTAGCCTGGGGAATAAAATACAGATCCTTGTCTCCTTCTGTTCTCAGTGCACTCACTCATGCACACTGCCTGGTCTGCGTAATATGACATCAGTGCTTAATTTTAACATAAAGGTACGTGTATATGCTCCAGACTCTGTTTGACTGTTGTTCCTGCTGGTGGAGTATTTGCTATCGAGCCAATATAGTAACATGGTCTGGAGGGAGAAAGGAATGCAATATTATATCTGAGTTTATTCACCTTTTTAATCTCTCTAAATGAATATTCAAAGCTATTCTTAAAAAAATAAAGATATTCACTGTTGCAATAACCAGATTTACAGCAATAGAGAACAATCAAAGTCAGGATCATTTTGAAGCAGCACTTAGTGATAAACCAACCAGCTGGGTCACATTAAAGGGATCATTGTTGGGTTTTTTGTGGCATTATTAGGAACACCTCCCTCACCTGTTAGCAGTAGACCTACCATTAGCACTGAATGAGCCTGATTTGTTGTCAAGGTGTACACCAGGGATGTCTAAAGTGCAGCTCGAGGGCTCTCTTCATCGCACTGAATGTTTTTTAGGGCTCTACTCACGAATAATAACAGTTATGAGACAGCTGTTTATAAAATGTTTTGGTGCGGTTTTTACTGACATATGACCTTTCAATTAAAAGCTTTAATTAGATCATGTTCAGCTCAAATGATGGGCAGTTATCCCCCCTCGTCTCACAGCAAAAACTATTTTTTCTGCAACAGGTGAGGAAAACATTGCTGATATTTTTGGTATCAAACCAAATCAACATCTCAAAGTAAAGTTCTTAAAGAGACATAGTCACTTATATGACTTTGAATTTATACACCAGTATCTCACTCTGGTTGCAAACAAAGTTTTTCTAAAGGATCACCACGTCCTGCTGGAATATTATTTTTTCATTTGCTTTATTTTTGCTTTATTTGTTAGTAATTAAATACCTGTGTAGATTTCCAATAACAAAGGCTCATTCTTGCCATTCTGCTTTCTTATAGGTCTACCAGCAGATGGCGCCACTTCTAAATAAGTCTCTATCGAGCCCAATATCATTTAGGGTCAAAAAGGACAACCTAAGCACGATCAAAAATGACCCTAGGTGTACATAACCTTAATCTACTATTTTAAAATGGTTGTGAAGGTGTATTAAGTCACTATGCTCCTTTTCATGTAGCAACAGTGGAGCAGAAAACTCCCTTTGAACAGGAAGAAACCTCCAGCAGAACCAGGCTCAGTGTGAGCGGCCATCTGCTGAGGAAGACTGGGGTTCAACGAGACAGAAGTGGGAGATATTTTAAAGAAACAAAGTAGAAGAAAATACTGGAGCTCTGAAATGGGTCTCAGACATTTACATGACACAATTACCTTACTTTATAAATATATTTGAAAAAACATTTTTCTAAGCTGTTGACCATACCATAACGTCATTCCTTCATTGTATTCATACTAAAATTTGATAGAGTCATGTATTTCTCAGTAGTCTTTATGAGTTCTGTCCAGCGACCCCTCGTCCTAAAAGAATTGGTATCGAAGACAGGTTTAGTTTGTAGACCTGTATTCACCCGCCCCTTCCAGGAAGCATCTACCTTGACTGCGCCACGCCTGCCCAGTAAACAACCGATCAGCAGGCATCAATGTGAGACAGAGCGCAATCATTATTTTGCTCAAAAATGACACAAAGTACCTCTTTTAGCAGCTAATCTGCCCAGTGACAACAACTGCTGTTCTTGGGGGGTTTTTTTGTCTTAGAACTATATTTTCAGCTATGAGATTTTTTGACAGTGTCCAGCCTTCCTGAAAAAGAGCCTAAGAACAGCAATGTCCTGAAATGGGAGGCACCCATAAAGGGGGGGGAGAAGAAGTTACAGTTAGGGCCACTGTTATTATATGGAACCTTAAACAATAGGAAGCCAAGCTTCGCTTAACTGCAGCACCACTGCAAACTGGATCAAAATAGAACGAGGATTACATCCCCACTTTACTGGTAAAATACAAAAAAGCTGTTTTCTCTCAGCGCAAAGTACACACACACACACACACACACTAGCCCTAAACCCTGCAGAGGATGTGTCATGTTCAATCAGAGAGATCCTACTGTACTTTACGAGTGAAGGATCTAATGAGATAAATAAGAAGTCCCCACAGCAGTTTATTACAGCATCCATCCAGAAATTTCCAACATGTTTGTCACTTCATATTTTCTGGACAGCACTGGCCGTAAACCTCTGACTCTCCCACTTGGGTTGGACCCTGTTTTACAGTAAAGTGAGGAGGTTCAGGACCTGATGTGCAACTGGATAAAATCTCTGTTTAAAATTATACAAGAGACACATTTCCAAGACAAAAAAATTACAAATTTTAAATTACTTAACCAGGTTACATCAACTAGTCCCACTAAACCAAGTTGATTAAATGCAATATTATGCTATATTAAATTTTATTAATATAAGTGAAATAAAAAAAAAGAAAATGATGTCTCAAAATCTAGCATTGTTTATTTGTATTTGTATCACTAACTGAGGTTACATTTAACAGATGCTAATAAGAGTTCATTATGCCACTTCAGTTCAGTTTAATATTATTAAAATGCATTAACAATATTGGGTTTTATTGTATGTATTATTGTCTCTTCAGTGGAACAATTGACATAACTGGGTTAATTAATTGTAATGTTTACATTAGTTATGCTTCATTATATTCTTTAAACAAATTAAGCATATTCACATTTAATCAAAAGTCAAATTTAAGGACAGTGGTCACCATAATTAGTTCTAATAGTGTTGGCAGCTAGGAAGGAGCCGAGAAGCATTAGCACTAGGAAGCATCCTGCTTCCTGGTGCTAATGCAGTTAGCATTGGGACCGCCTACAGTTTCCCACAATCCTTTGCATGGGTTTTGCCCTGGATAGTGTTCCAACTGTTTATCTATGAACAGGAGTTGGAAGCTACAAGCTGAAGTGTTCAGATTAAACTAGAATCAATTTCTCCTAAATTACCTGCAAATTAGGTTGAATTAGTTTTTTTATCTTTAGATTTATTCAAACATTTTGTAGTTTAAATACATCGAAAACTTTTACACGTTCAGCATAAAAACAGCATTTTAAGCATTAATCTGATCATTAAAAAAAATAGATAAAACAAGAAATGTCCCAATTTAATTTCTAGAGGAAACAACAGTAGACAACATAAATCAATGTATGCTCTTATTTGATATTAAACTACATGATCATGTTGGAATAAATTATCTTATCTTTAGTTGTTTAAACATTTATTCTTGTTATTTAACTATGGTTTAACCTGATTATTCAGCATGAAATGATCATTTTTTTTGTTTTAATCTGACCAAAAAAAGTTAAATAAAGCAAAAAGCCTCACTTCATTTCTTAGATTGTGTCGTACCTTTTTAACAGAGCTAAAATACTGTATGCAAGCAAATCCCGTATAAGATATGTTCATTTATAGAATAGTGTCAGTACTAGTCAGTAGAACTGAAGGTTTCTCCATGTAGATGTAGATGAGTCTCTGGTGTAAAAAGAAAAATAAATCCCGCCTCAAGGACATCCCTGAAGCAGCTACATGTCTCGAGGGAAGCCTTCATCTGAATAAGCCTCAGAGACCAGATTCTGAGCCTCATTACATTCAACCCATTTGCTGAGTTGACTTCCTTGTTGTTGGTGAATTTCAGCAGGTAGACAGAAGACAGCTGGGGGTAAAAATGATAAAATACGCTGCTGCAGAGGGGCGTCTTCACTGGGGTTTCAAAGTGAATGATTCAGCCAAATTCCACAATTAAAATGTACCAGAGAGTTAATAATTGTCTGGAGACAATTAGGACTTTAAATACAATGATAAAGGAAAGAGGGGAGCTTTTCTGGAGATCGCAACACGTTTTAGTTCAAGATGTTTCTATAATATCTCAAATTTGACTTAATAACACAATAAGAAATGTTAATTGGAATTGAAAAGGTTTTTTTTTGTTCCTGCAAAGAAGTAAAATAAAAGACAGGGGCCTTTTAAGTCTAGTTTAAAGTGGTAAACAGTCAACAAGTACAGCAAGTACCCATAAAATAAGAGTAAAACTTTAAAACACACTGTTCTTAAAAGGGATTTGCATATCTCTCCCTACAATATGCATTCATTAAAAGGCTTGAGAAATCTTAGAGCTTTGATGGAAAAAAGAAGCATAAATTACAAGACTAAGCTGGACACCAAGGATCCCTCATTTTTCAAAGGCTAATGTAATCACAGCAGAGAAGAAATTCCTTCAGAAAGGTTTGCTGAGCACCGCAGTACAGGCTGACATTAACAAAGGCCACTTCTAAACTTTACCGAGAGAAAAGAGGCATCAGGTTGAGCTTGTAAACTTCTGTAAAAGAGTCTGAAATGAATCAGAGAATATATTAAAATCTGAAGTTCTCATTATTCCAAACATGGTCCGATCTGACCCACAACATGGTAAGGATGAGTTTGACCCAACATCAAGCTGCTTTCAACACCAATACTAGCTTAAAGTGATATGTTGAACTCCAAGGCTGCCAAATGGTGGGTAAGTAATTGTGATCTGAGTTTTGTCCAAAATGTTTTCAGTAACAAAATAAAAACAGTAGCTTTAAAGTTTCTTATACAGCTTTGGTTACACTTTACAATAATCATCAAAACCATCATTTATAAATAGTAAAGAGACCATTTATTAATGATTAACACATTATACAGATTATATACAGTTTATTAATGCATGATCCATTTATAAACTACTTCTAAGCTATTTATAAAAGGTAAATAGTACATTTATTGAGGTATTAAGCCCATCGATAGCAGGTTAGGGTAAATCCAACATGACAGGACAAGTTAAATGAAAAATAAAGCCTGGGTTCAGGTCTTAGGTTCTCTGATAGCAGGTCAATAGGATCTATTTACCAGGTGGTAAATGGTTTAGATGCAGTTTTTAAATATTATCAAACATTAATACACTATTTGTTAATCATTAATAGCAAAGACCCTGGGATGAATGAATCAACAGTCATGCAGCAGCAACCCTGTCTGGTGACCGTTTGCAGAAATTAGCCAATGAGGTTGCATTGATGCACACAAGACCCAATCATTCAAGTTTGGACTCAGCTTGACTTTAATCTGTTACAAGATAACCTGATGTTTACTCTTACTCTAAACTTATGTTTTAAGTTTTCTGTTTAGCTGAATGTTGCATTTTCAAAATGTGCATTAAGTGTTTTTTTTAGTAAACTTCTATACTTGCATCAATGAACTTGGAAAACTTGGGATATACTTTTTGTCTGCTTGAAGATATAAACTTGAAATACTGCTAGTTTTATTAAGTAAACCTATAAGTATACGGAAATCATATACTTTTAGGTAACATAAACACAGTTAAGTATATAATTGGTTACTACAGCAAGTAAACTGAAAGTATATTGCTTATTTTAGGTTTAATTTTAGTCTACTTAGAGTACACCTGAATATCCTAACCTCCTTTCTTGTCTGTACTTAAAAATAAATGCTGCTAGTGCCATAAAATAAGAAAAATCCCAGGGGATCGTTGCTGAGGAGGTTCATATATAAAGAATCAATCAACAGGTGAGGAATATTTGGTCAGGTCAGCCGACAACAGAGCCCATCCTCAGGGAACACACTGATCTACACAGATCAAACGGATTTGATCTTAATCAGACTCACATCAAATGTCACAGATGGGTTCAACAATCCAGGATAATCAAAGGCAAAGGAAGAAGAGCTTCTTCTGAAACACCTTCAGAGGGAACAGACACACTTCCTCAAACATGGATGCTGAGTTTGTAGCTCCAGACTGTGTCTGACTGTATTCAGGGATCCATACAATCCTCTTATTAAAGCCTCTCCATGTAAAAATTCTGTGCTCCAAACCAAACCTGGGATTAAAAACACCTCTTTCTGTTTCATTAGAAAGTTTTTTTCATCATGTTGCTACAGAAAACTGATTCTTAGTGTTACAGTTTATTTCAACCGTATTTTTCACCACTTTAAAACAAGCAGAGCTGAAACAGAAATACTGCATTCTTCAAACATACATCAAAAGAAACAAATCAACCGCGGATCAGACATAAACTTTCCCCACGGATCTTCATAAACTTTCTTTCTCTCTGTGTTTTTTTATTGTGCTTAATGAATAGACCAAACTAAAATGCAACGTGCTGCAAACCACATTGAAATGCAGCCATTCTGACTGTTAGCACAACAAGTCCTAAACCCCGACTTAGATGTGCTGTGGTGTGAAATATCATTACACCTCTGTGAATGCAGCACTGATACTTAGAGGAACCCTTTGTTCCTGGTCCACATCTCCTGCCTTCAAGGCCATTTCTCGTTCAGAGACACATAAGCCTGTTTGATAAAACTATCTTTAGCTACAGCTGAGGAGGAGGGTATGGATACTGGGTTGTCTTAGACATCCTGTATGGCTGCACGTAGAGAAAAACAGTAATGACCGTTCCATATCTAGCCATATCTGTTCACTGTTATTTTTCTCTCCAATGTTCTTATTTGAGGGTGAATAATAGAAATAAACAAACAGGTTTTCTTTTTCTCTGCTCACTGTTCTAATTATTATTTGTCTTATCAGGCCCATTAGCCCAGGGAACAGCAAGCATTTGTTTAAAGTAAAAAGTGAAAATAAGAAAATAACAGCTTGTTTGCACATTTCATTTCACAGAAACTTGTTGAAGAATTAATCTTTTTAGAGAAATTAGCTTTTTAAATCATTTGCCTTAACTATAAATGATAACAATTAGAAACTAACATAAAGGCATTGTAAAAGTCCCACACTAATAAATTATAGTTTCCATGTTTCCAGGAAAACAGAACAATAGATTAAACATCTTCATCACATAGGGATTAAAATCAAGCATACAAAGAGCATTTGATAGAAACTGTAAAAGAAACACAAGAAAAAGAAAATACTCATACAATAATTAACCATAGATCTTTGATGAGAATAACGTTTTCATTTTGTTTTTGATGAACCAAAGCTTTTGGCAACTGATCTGATCTTTGAATAAAAAAGATTATTTTTAGATTGAATAAATGGCTAAGAAATGAAATAGTGATGTTGTTTGCTTTATATAACTGTTTTATAATCAGATTACTGCAAAAAAAAAAACCTTTTAATGCTGAACATAAGCAGGTTAACTTGTATTCAAATAACAAGAAGAGGTGCTGAAGGAACTGTGTTACGGCACCATGAGTAGATGACAGACAGATCAGTGAACTGAATCAGTAAATTAAAGAGATTTATTCAAAGATATGTTCACCAAATTGTTCAGTTCATGCAGCTGCAGTTATGGTTTTACAGTAAAAATGATATCATCTGTTGTACAGCTTGATATTTACAGAGATTAAACTGCATTTTCTGCTCCTTATATAAGCAATAAATATTACTTTAGTGACGACAAGGGTGCTGTACCTGATTCTGCAGAGTTTTGAACCAGGGGCGAGAAGAACCGTTTAGTTTGAACTTTAAGTCCCGCCACTAATCTTTTCATATTGAGAACCTTTCCTCTCACTCAGTGTGCAGGTGATAACTCACACATCTTGTAATAAAAGGGATGAAATGGTACCGGTCTAGGAGGACTACAGCCAGTTCAGGTCCAGGTTCAGTCGAGGCGGTTCAAAGCTCTTCACCTCGAGGAGGCTTGTCCAAGATTTACAGAAGCTTTGTTCCTTCTCTGGTTTTAACTCTCTTTTCTCGATCTGTTGCAGCATATTTAGTGACAGTCAGGAGAGGTATCACTTCTTTTTCTGCATTAGCTGTCATACTTCTCTGTTTACAAGACATGCCGCACCTCAGGAAAACACCCCTCATAAGGGAAAAACGCCCTTGGTGACTGATTGGAAACAGAAATTAACCTAATTGGCAGCAAAAAACATCCCTCCATTTTAATGCCTACATTAATAATCCCTGGACTCCTACGTATGTACAATTAATAAGTAATTTTCTGGATTAAAATGACCTCTTCCGCAACACAATAAACCTTATAAAAAGACTTTTTGTTAGAGAGATCAAAATAAAATAAGGTACAGAGCCTTTAAGTTTGCTAATCATAGACCTTTTACAGACTTTTATGTTCCCTGAAACAGGTAATAAATATTAGACAAAGTTTTCAAGCTCTTACTTTGACTTATTTTTAAGTTAACTGAAAAAAAAACAGTATGGTGACTTGTAGATTTAAAAAGGAGCATGAAAAAGATCAGTTTCGGGTGTGCAGGTGGCGCAGTGGTTTATTCTCTATTCCACATGAACCCTATCCGACCTTAGTAGGATAGCTTGGTGAAGCTAACCTCTGCCGTTAGCTTTAGCCGGATGTTAGGCGTTAGCTTGGAGGTATTCCCGACT
Organism: Jordanella pulchra; assembly: GCA_034780135.1. Taxonomy (NCBI): domain Eukaryota; kingdom Metazoa; phylum Chordata; class Actinopteri; order Cyprinodontiformes; family Cyprinodontidae; genus Jordanella; species Jordanella pulchra. The sequence goes on along the minus strand of JAUZNJ010022889.1, from coordinate 13,128 downwards.
AAATTTAGCCATTAGCTTGGAGTAACAGTAACATTATAGGTCACAGAATGAAGAAGTTCCTTCCTGACAAGCTTGAGCCAAACTGAGAAAGTAACGAATCATTTAATGATGGTGTTTATAGGGGCTGTATCGATCCTAGTATCGATAATAACTATATTAGTGCTTGTAATGATATATAAACAATGCTTATGTAAAAATGTCCAAACGTCTGTATGTCTGTATCACAGCGGTTTGCTGCTCCTCCTCAACTCTCATCACCACCAGGAGCGACAGACTAACAAACAATCATTGTCTTGATGTTCTAATTTCATCTTAAGGCCTCAAGATTTTGTTTTAAATTGCTTTGAAACATTGTTTTGCTAATCTTCTTTTGTTCTATTATCCAATTGTAATAATAAACTTTTAATCATAAAACACCAAAAGTCCGACAGGTTCCTGATACATCACACTTAAAAATGTAAAAAGACAGCATCAAAATCGCCATCGACAATACCGACCCTGTATTTACTCGGTATCAAAAATTCTGATATCGCCCACCTCTAATGGTGATTTCACTCAGTTCGTTCACACAAATGTTTTATTCATGTTAACGACACGTTCATGACCATCCCAACACTTCTTCATAAGTTATACAACCAAGTCCACAATGAAGGATGGATGTTAAAAGTAAATATATACAAATTGTTGCATTTAATCTACGTTTAGTGGAACCAGTTGACATAACCTGGTTAAGTAAATTCAACATGTCATTTTTTGGGTGTGTTGGGTTTTTAGTTTGTATTTCTCATTGGAACTATTATATGTTTTTATCTTAAAAAATACTTTAAATTCTAATTTAATTTCATTTTTTCAACTACTGCTCAAATTTATGTGCTGACAATTCTACATATTAGAGATATGTTCAGCGTTTGATTATATGAATGAGTTCAGACTCTTCTTCCACTGATATTCTGAGCGATTTAGTTATTACCAGCTAAAAAGTACTGAAGTTGACCTTGGATGTAAAAAAAACTGTTCAAAAATGTTCCCAAAATCATTTCTAACCACCAAACTTCTTTTTCAGAAGCAACATTAACCATATAATTTGCACTTTAATGTCAGATAAGGCTGAGGAAAAAGAGACAGAAGGATGCCATCATGGGCTAATAGACCTGCTCAGGCCTTCAGACACACAGAGGTCCACAGACGATTTTCCAACAGCCAGATTGTAATCCTATTATGTCAAGCACTCTGCTCAGACAAATGAAATCATCTGCTGCAACTGGAGAGAGGCCAAGCTTACATAAATGAATTAGGAGACAGATTCACTTCCACCCCCCCTCAGTGACTGCACCTGGATTCCCTAAACATAAAAATGGCCGAATTTAACTGATAAGCTCATCTAAATAAATTGCACCAAAATTACATTTGATTAGGACTCATCTTTTTTTCCTCTCCACTTTAAAATCTGTAATTTGGCAATCTTTGCATGCAAACCCAGTTATGCAAAACTAAATAAACTAGGAAAATAGTGTTTAAACAGATCAAGTGTAACTACGTTAACTGTGGGAGGAAATTACTCCCTGTGGCTTAACAATTGGAATCAAAAACTTCTTGCAGAAGCTTTATATTTATCTACCCAACAGACATGAGAATATATTTCACTTTGATTGTGTCTAGTGCTTCATATTCATAAACAATTGTAGCTTAACTTTGGAAATGGAGATGAGTTTAACTATTCTGGATAAAAATATCCAGAATAGTTAAATGTTTTTGAATTTATAATAAATGTGATCGACCTGCTTTACAATGAGTCTCGCTCACTCTAGCTTCCTTAAGTTGAGCAAAAAAAGTTAAATTCACTATTTTTGTATTGATGTTTTAACAGGTTCACAGTAGCTTCTCCAAAAACCAGCTAACCACTTTAAATGTTCACTTAATCCTCCCGTCCTGTGGGGCAGCATGGAGGGAGAGAAAACCCCCTTTAACAGGGGGAGAGCTCCAGCAGAACCAGACTTGGGAAGGTCAACCATCTGCTTCGTCTGTTGGGAGTGTGAGGACAGCAGAGAGAGACGCAGACAGCAACATAGCAGATGGCCTGGGATCTATAAGAAAGAAGAATAGGTTAGGGTCCAGAAAAGGTAATGTAAGGACTAAACAGGAGAGTTTGAATCCATTCACGCTTCCAGAGTCGAAACTGTTTCCTTTCACTTTAGTTTAGCTGGGTCAACATTATTACAGATTCTGGTGGTTATGGTCGACTTGCAGCCCAATAAAAGTTAAGATCTTCATGTAGGTCATCCACCAGCATCAACCAGGCATGTTCCACTCCAGTCCTCCTTGTTACTTACATTGGTTCCTGCTTCACTGCTTCTGATTTCTATTAGTTTTTACTAAACTGCTAAACATTTTAAAGCAACAGTAGCTAAGTTTACATGGACACAAATAATCGGATTGAAGGACTGATCATATCAAAAATGTTTCATGTAAAAATGTTAGACTGAAGACTCTAATCTGATTCCGATCAGAAAGAAATTTAATTCCAAAAGAGAGAGGGGGTTTTTGCCGATGGCCATTCGGGCTGGCGTCATGTTCCCATCCATTTGGATTTTTGAGGGTAAATCTCCAATGTGCATGTGTGCAATGTCAGCGTGACGTTTTTCTGCAGTTTCCCCAGAAGACCAGACAGTTCTGTCCATGCTCAAAAGATTTAATCTGATCAAACGCTTGGTACCTGTATACACACATCAGGAGCGGATCATCTTGTTCAGTGAGAGCATCAATGCACACCAAGTGCTGCATGATGACCCAAAAATATATATGTAACATGAAATTAAGCTAAGACTCGGGTCAAAAATTGCATTGTGTTGCTTTAAATGTTTGAAGAGTTGGAAAACTCTAAAATACCCTGGACCGGCCCTTGAGGACCGACTCGAACACCACTGGCCTAAACCATCTCCTTTATATGTGTTCTGGGGAAACAGGTGGTTGATTCCAGGACCGTCTGCACCAGTTCGCATCACAGCTGTAATCCTTCCCCTCTGCTCTTCTCCCTGTTCACCAGCAGCTGCTCCTCCAGGTACAAGTCCTTCAAGGTCAGCTGCAGAGTATCATTTAATCTTTACAGCAGGTGATTGGCTGTAATCCTCCTTCTCTTCGGGAACTGTACACCTCCAGGAGTCTAAGGCTACACTCATACTTCAGGCCTTTTTTTTGTGGTTGTTCACATTTCCTCATATGTGTGACTTGTATGTGATCACCTGTGTAAACTGCATTCATTAAACTTAATTGTCTTGCATGCGCAGCAGAGGACACCCTGGACACCAACTGTTTTAGACTCTCTCCCTTAGCAGGAGGCTGTGGTCCATCAAGGCAAAAAATAAAATATCTCAGCACATATAAGTACGATTATCACTTTATATCCTACATTGTTTTTTTTTTAATCTGTCTTGATTTTCTTTCTTAGCAAAGCGTTGCACTATTTCTCCTGATTCTCATAACATTCCCGTGCTACTTCCATTTGTATCTTTTGCTTTATTTCCAAATGTTTGTATGTCAACTCTATGTTTCTGTGTCACTTTGGAGCATTTTATTCTTAAGAAAATTCCTCTTGTGTAAAACTCTACTTGGCAATCTTAAACACCGTATCCGAACAAGCTTTGAAATGAAGCTAATATCTGGATTCAAGTGTCATGAAGTTAAGAAAGTTGCTCATCCAGCAGGAGGATGTCCTGCAAATTAATGTCTGGATGCAATCAACTGGTTTTCCTTGATAGAAACTTTAAACTAGCCTGATGATCTGATTGACTGTCTCTCTAAAGTACCTAAAGATAACATGTGTTGTCAATTGTTGCTTTTTTATTTCTTTTTATTTCTCTTTCTCACTGTTTGCGTCACATGCTGTTTTTATTTTAATTATGTAAAGCACTTTGAAATGCCTTGATGCTGAAATGTGCTATATAAATAAAATTTGATTGATTGATTGATTGATATTGATAAACTGAATAAAATTTAATTTAGTCAGTGTTCATGAAGTCTACCTATTGACAGAGTTTAACACCACTTTCTTTTCTTTTTCTAACTTAATTTAATTATTAAATGTGTCCTTTTGGCAACATATCTTGTAAACTAAGGGACAAACTCACCTCCTTTTATTATCTCTTGCCCTTCTAAGAGAGTTTTTCTCTGTGGTCAAGTGGATTAAACCTTAATCATGAGCATTAACGCTGCTGTTGCCAAAGCACTTGTTTTCCTCCTTTCGTCCAGCAATAGGCAACTGTACCAAATGTGAAATAATGACCCCAAGGGTATTACTTTTTAATGGTGTTATTACAGTGTGTGCGTACAATTAGTTCATCAGCAGAAAGAGGAGATAATTTCCAGCCGCTCAGCCAGCTTTAATGACCGTCCCTGGGATGCTGGCGCAGCAGAATAAGAGCCTGTACCAGCGGACTGCAACTGCCGGTGACATTTAAAACCATAAACAGCTCCTAATAAGGTGTGGAAAACTAATTTATATTAAAAAAAAACCTTCATTGAGCAAATTTTTAAAAAGAAAAGAAAAAAAACAGATGTAATAAAGCATTTCAATTCATTTTTTAAATATTGGATAGTGGCTTTATTGCTTTTAATTTATAGAAAATGTGTTTTTATATAATGCAAATTTTCTCTCATCTGTAATCCCTTTTGCTTTCACTTCCAGCTTTTCCTTATTTCAGCATTTCTGCTGCTTCATTATAATGTGTAATGTAGTTTCACTGCAGGGTGAAGTGGTCGAGATCTTATGATGTATAGCTTCAGCAACACTCATTCCAGGACATCATTTACTCTTTGACACTTTCACGGTTGTCGGGCCACTAGTAATGATATCTGATGGGTCAAGCTGAAATTGGACAGGCGAGACGGTATGTCATCCTGACATAAGGACAATGGAAACAGTGTTCAGCCTTAAAATATATTTATGGGGTATTTCTCTTACCAACATTTCAAACAAAAATAAATACATTGCAGAAAAAAACATTCAGTCCCATGAATTTAGATTTTTTTTTAATAAGAAGCTATTTTCAAAAGCACAATTAATAAAAATCCATAACAAACTGTTATTTTGTCGAAGTTTTAACACTTCTGCTGTTAAAATTTTGTCTAACGTTATTGATAAACCAAACAAGCTAACAGCACCAATAAAAATGTGAAGAAAAAGAAGAAATTATTCAGCTTATATTTAAGGAGCATAATTTGACACATTGAATGCACTAAAAATATCTAGAAATATTTTGAAAAAATATTGGGCTGGATTTATACAGTGGAGAACAAATCATCACCAATGTTGAGGGTCCTTTATTCTGCTTTTAAAGTCACCTGCTGGCAATATGTGATGAAATAATGCTTTTACTGCTGAGTTTAAAGTTGTTTTTTTCATCCAACCCCTAAGAAAGACACTTGCCTTCAAAGAGAAGAATTGGTGCCGCCCATTTCATGATGTCACAGCTTGAAATAATTTCCCAAAACCACAGAGGACTTGGACATTAGCTAAAAGTGAACGGTGCTGCTCTGTGCAGATTAGCTGCTTAAAGAGCTGCATTGTCTTAACTTTAAAGCTATCGTTGATAACGCTGGGAGAGCTAGCAAGATTTGAAAGCGGCTCTTCCCCTACCTCATGTCATATTCACCTGTAGATAAACTATATTATTATTGTAGCTTTCAAGGTAGCATGCTAAGTTTAGCAATACTAACTATATGAGTTTTAGCATATGACTTTAAGCAACACTAACCTCACTAAGTTTTGCGACGGGTTTTTTGAATAATTCCGGCAACGGCCAAACCTGACGAGCACGAGGAGGAGGAAAGACAGAGAAGAAGGTATATGATTGGGATTTTTTCATTTGGACCGAATGTCAGGGATTGGTTGGAGTGTTTCAAGTCTAGTGGCTTTCACAATGTCTGATTTTCTTCTTTCCTTTTTCTGAAATCAGAAGGTATTTACTACTCTCAGGATAGAAGGATCGTTTCACATTTAATGTAACTAAAAGTGTTTCTGAACAGGATTACCAACCATAGCTCTGTGCTGGCGCAGCGTGGTCTAGTTAGGTGCATCCTGCTGGAGGTTTTCTTATGTCTCCAACCACTCACTTGAACAGGTCAGGGAGGGGCTGCTCCTCAGACAGCAGAACTGGCAATTACTCCGAGGTGCTTTAATCAAGCAAAATACCACTTTGTACATGATTTTGATGAAGGATTAGCATTATAACATTGTTTAAAAAGGCAATTTTGCACAAAGAAGGCCCTTTGACAGGGATTTATTACAGAAACCTTAAATTCCAATAGATCAACTGTAACATACTCATTTTTATAATTAGCAGTTTCTCTGGGAACCTTTAAATAGTAATCTGTGTCTTCTGGTTTTTCCAGTGTATGGATGTCATTTTACACAGAGGCCTATTCCTGTTAGCAGCCTTTAAAATGGGGAAGATAAAAGTCATTAGACACAGTGGATCATAATTCATCTGTTTAGCTTTTTAAATAAAGTACCTTGTCCTTTAGACTGGATCATATCTACAGTCATGGTGACTAAAATGTCAAGTTTTTTGGAGTTTGTCAAACACAGCTGGACAAAAACACACTGATCAGGATGATCTAAAATTCTAGATGTCTTCAGCCTTTTATCTTTACAATTTTGAAGTATATAAAAAATTAATCCTGTTGCATAAAATTGCAGCGCCCCCTGCAGAATGTCTGTCCTGGACAGGACGGATTATCCTCGGGTCGACCCCTCTGGGGAGGTCCTGTTCGTTAGCAGGTGGCTTATTTGTTCTGCAAGGTGTTCATGGAGAGAAGTCAGCATCTTTAGCCAGCATGGATAAATCATGCTTCATGCTTACAGGATCTGCCAGCAATTCGAGATAGCTGGAGGATAGCATTTAAAATGTGAGCTGTTTCCTATTTTAAAACTGCATATCTCTGCTTGTTAATCTTCATCAGGCTGCACCTTGAACAGCTGCTTTAAAACAGTCCTACATTTTCCATTAATGCCTGGGCTGATTGTCGGTGCATAGCAAGCAGCCCCACTGCTTACTCGCCCCTTTATAAAGTGGGAGGATGGAAACTAATCAGACCAATCTTTTTTTTCTTTTAAAACAGAGAATCCTGCAACCTTTGTTGCCGCCTTGTTCCTGCCAGTCTTTTAAGTTGATAAATGACTTTGTGATGTATGAAATAAATTACCTTCAGTTCTGTGAGACAAGGAGAGTGAAGATCTGTGCGTGGGAGGTGAACACAGGTGTCCTTGAGATATTTTAATGATAGAAAAAAACTCACAATTGAAATATTTCTATTCTGTTTCAGTTAAATGTGTTTTTTCAGTCTTTGAGTAATTAAAGGATTGTGTCTTGCTGCATCATTTTAAAAATGAAAGGAGAAAATTTCCTTTTTTCTTCTTGTTTGCACTCATGGCAAGAAGGAGGCATAAATCCAATAACAGACAACAGTAGGAGATAGATTTTCCCGCCTGTCAACACATTTGGACTCTCCGAAATTAAAATAGTAGAGCATAAGTATTCAGCTATGATGATTTTTATTAAAAACTTCTCTGAAGACTATCTGTTCTTGACTCTGGTGAGAAAAACCAATTGAGAGTTCTACTGATGACCTACCTTTTTCATTCAGGTGTGTTGAAACAGAGGCTCGTTTAAAAGGTGCAGGACCATTGACCATGAAAACTGGAGTTTAAAAGCCCAGGTTTGGATACAAGCAAAGTTATGTCCAGACAAATTACAGACCTAATTAAGAACCTGTGGTAAAACTTTAAGATTGATGATCACAAACCATTTAGCTTTTATGTAAAGAATGTAAAATAAAGTCCTTAGATGAAGAGTTGTAGCTGTAATCGCAGCAAAAGATGATTCTGCAAGCTATTGATTTAGAAGTGCAGAATGAATTTTTGTTGTACAACATCTTAACAATTACTGTTTGAGTCCCTTGTGCTTTCCCCAAGCATTTAAGTGGAAAAGAAATTGACTTCTTCTCTCTTCTAGAAGCCTACTTAAACTTTTAGGATTGTTGTCGTGGATGACTGAGAAGTTGCACCAGCTCCTTACAGCTTTAGATTTAAAAGCATTTCATTCACCTCTAATAGAACATGAAAAAGCATTTTAAAATTGTAATTAAAAAGAATGAGCATCAATTTTGAGAGGAAAACATATCTTGTTTTTCTTAGTTAAATTGTATTCAAAGGTTTCCCGTCAGAACTGTTTATTCTCAATCATCATTGGAAAAGTCTTTCTTGGTGTTACAGTGAGTCACAGTAAGAGAAACAGTACCAAATTCAAATTGTACATCAATATCATTATGATATTTAAATTATATCCCTAGGACCTTTCGTGGTGTCCGATCACCTGCCTGTCTTTAACATGCTGCTCTTGTTGGAGGGCAAGGCTGAATAATCACAGGATCTGGTGCAGCTTTGTTGAGCCTTTAGTCTTTGACTGATGGATTAGATAATATGCAGAAATGACATGGATTTTTGTTTTTGATCAATGAATCCTTAGTGTTTCATTTCAGTCTCGTCATTTTTTTTTGCTTTAAAATGTTCTCTTCATCCTCATAGTGGACATAATGGAGGGCCCGGTAAAATACCTTTTCAATCCCACTGTGCTCTTATAAGGAACTCTACAGGTTTATTATTTGAAAGTGTGAATTTAAAGTTATCCTTTCTTCCTTATTTTAACAGAAAAACATCCTCACAGTAAAACATCTCTAAAAAAACTCTTTCTTAAATGTAATTTTTGCATTTCTACTCAGCATCGGGTTGATACAGTCCCCCTCTCCCTATGTGGTGATAAAGCGTTGCTTTGGGGGAATGCGTGAACTCTTTATGACACTGTGTGAAAAAGAACCAATAAGTGACCAACTGAAGGCTCATTATGGCCTTTATGTTTCTGAAAGGAAATGAAGATATTTTCTCAGACACACAGAAACAGAAACAAGCACAAACAAAACAGACTGAAGATCTCAACACATTTTGCTGGAAAGCAGTAATGCAGAAGTACATCCAGACATGTTTTTCTCATACACTCTGCCCCCCGCCCCCCCACCCTGCAGGACCAACAAGCAGCTCCTGCAAAGAGGCTGAAACGGTTGCAGCAAATATAAAGATGTCTGCATCCTTTACAGTCTAATATGTTTTTCGCACATAAGGTTTTCAACATATTCTGGTCAGTTTTGTTTCTCTTCTAAAATCCATTAAGCCCCCTTGATTCCTTCTTGTTTGTGTTTGCCTCCTTCGCCCGGCCAAGAGGAGAGCAGGGGAGGAGATATGTGATCCAACAGTTTGTTTGTTTGTCTGTTTGTTGATTGCGTTCGCAGCGCTCCCCAGACAAAACCAGGAGGAGAAGCAGAGCATGGGCAAAAAAAACCCAAAAAAAAACATTTTTGGTACAGATCTGGATTGCTTTCTGTCAGACTGTAGAATCTGATACGAGTTTGGTTCTTGGTGGGGGGGTCTACTTTATGAAAACCGGGCAAAATGTAAGAAATGGATTAGAAAGTAATAAATGCAGCAATGGCTTTAAGATTTCTTTTTACTTTCTGCACATTGAAATTAAAATACATCATCCTTCCCTCCTGACTTTCTGGATTTTATTCTCTCCTCTCAGAGTTTTATTGATGTACAGTGAAAACATCCTGAAGGAATCACAGAGGGCATGACTATACCTCACTGCTGATAAGAAAGGTGGAGGGAAAAAGTAGCAATAAAGCCAAAGTAAATCCCTCTGATACCACTTGGCAGACGGTTGCTTGATATACCTCAGCTTGGATATTAAAAATCTCGGATGAGCCGTCCAGCTGACAACATAATCCATTTAGAGTCACTAAGTAAGCAGCAGGAGGCTGACTCAGGGTCAGCGTACACAGAGGTCTGTCATTTCTCGGGTGCAATAAGTTTATCTTCGGTAATCCATATTCTGCAGACTTTAAGAGTCAGAAAAAGCCAATATTGAGGTTAAAAACTTGCGCTGTACAATCTGCTCTGAAACAAGACTACAGCAGATCTCTATCAGAATACGTTAAACAAAGTCCTTGAAAAGCAAAGGCTGGAAAATAAGACCTTTTGAGAGATGCAGCTGAGGAATATGTTGATGTAAGCCACGTTTTGGAAGAACGCAGCTCCTTCATGGAGCTTCCAGAGACTCGTAGCTTACAATGTTTAGAGGGAGGTATGAGTGGAATATAGTGCACTTTGGGATTCTGGACTCGCTGGCATTTGGAGGCAGACTTATTGGGGACAAACAAACTTTGCATTGTAAGGTTTTTCCTCCCCAGGCCCTAAAAAGACAATGATGAAACCACAGCTGAAAAGGAATAACTTGGACAAGCTGCTACAGCAGGACTACAGGTTTATCTCAAGCCTCCTGATTGGTGACCGTGACTAAATTCACATTAGAGATCATAAAAATCACATAATTTATTAATTATTTAGCTTTACATCCTTTCAATTTAATTTTTCTATGGTGAATTTTTTACATGTCAAACTCTTTGAATTGCCTTGTTACTAAAATGTGATATAAGAATATGTTTTTCATTTTAAATATACTTTACTAGGATTATATGTGACTTACATGAGACATTACTGACAGCGTTAGGTTTTTGAATCCATCCTCTTTCACTTTGAGATCTCAAATACAATCCATGGCGACCAATTGCTCTCAGGGATCTTATGGAAATGTTTAATTAGCAAAGAGTAATACACAGTTTCAACAAAATGAAAAGATTGATCTTGTCTTTATAAGTTTATTGAAAGGCATAGTAGCCTTTGGGCCCAAAACCAGTGAAATATGCCTAGTGTTGAAGCTCGACAGACTTTTTATAAGGTTGGAGTGCACACACACACAAAACAGGGGGAGAAAAACAGATGTGAAAAGGGTTTTCAACACCCAACCTTTAGCAAATCTGAGTAATAAAACTCTGAATTCCTGTATCTTTAAAAAAAAAAAAGATAAGGTTTTGCAGGAACCTAGAGTAATAAAACTCTTGTTGTTTCACATTTCACAAGAACGCGAGAATGGACTCGTGTTCTCACCAAGTACCTTCTTGACAGGAACACAGGAAGTATGGACTCAGGGAGAAAGGCAGAATGTAGGACAGATCCGGGTCAACTGGAACAGAAGCGAACTGATGATATCACCACATTAAAAGCTCGTCTGGAGCTGCCTTTGAACTCCTATTATTAATACTCTCTAGATGATAATAAATTACCTGTCATGTTCCGGGGTTTTCTGTTTTCTTTTGTGGGGTTTTTCCTGTGCGCCTTGTCCCTCTTCCACCACCAGATGGCGCCAGGTCCTGTCTTCCATCAAGCCTCATCAGTTGGTCTACAAGAGGAGTTGGCCGCCAGTCGCTCGGAGTTGAGTGTTTGCCAGTAACGGTATCACTGAGCCCGCTGAGCTTGTCTCTGCTTTCCTCCTCGATGTTTTGAGCTTTCTAGTGACTTTGTTTCTCCGTTTCCTGCTGCCTTTAGGTGATTCCTTGGACATCCTGGTTCCACTGGTCAAACCCTGGCAGTTTTCCTGTTTACAGAACCTCCCTCGTGACACTGGTGGAAATTACCCACTGGTTGCCCGAGTTCCTAGACTCACCTCTCCGTTGTTTCCAAGTGTCTCCTGGTTCCCACGGTTGGCGGCCGAATCACTCCTCTGTGTCTCCGTTGAACCTGAGCCAACCTGTCCGTTCCGCGCCACACTCCTATGTTGCTCCTGGACCCACAAAGGAGACTTAGACCTCGGACATACCCAGTCACCCTCCAAGACTCTGATCCACCCGCCAAAAGTAAGATATAACCCGATCCACTTCAGCATCTGAATTTCCCACTCCACCTGAACTCACCACTCTGCTCTCCCTCTTCAGTGACTGTTGCTTCCTGCGCACGCTTGTTACCCTGGACCCTGAATTTATGCTCATTCGTTGTTATTATAATAAACCAGCTTTAACTGATCTCGCTCTCCTGTCTTGGTGTTCTGCATGTGAGCAAAAAGAATTAAACCCAACATGACATTACCTTTTTTTCCATTTAGTGAGGAGTAATGATTAACAGAGTCAGATAAACACAAATCAAATGGGTGTTTTGCCAGATGAAACAAAAAAACAAAACGCCATCAAGGCCACCTGTACTTCACACACAGCTATACGGAGAGAGGGCTGCTGCAGACGGGCTAACGTTAGCTATGGCTGCTGCAGTTAGCCCATCTGCAGCAGGCATGGCTAGCGTTAGCCATGCCTCGGAGCTCCGATGTTCTTCCAACATCCGGATTTTTTTTTATTACGCACTAAATCATTAAATGGGCCACATAGTGAAGCTTAGATGTATAATAATGATCTTTAATGATCTTAAAACGTACTTTTGTGAAACAACGGCAACAGAAAAAAGAACTTTTAACTTTATACTCTGAGCTCTGTGCAAGCTAACTGGAAGCTGCTGCTGCCGCGGTGCATGCTGGGAAAACTGCCGGCCTTAGAACGCAAAAAGTCTGCTCTGATGCATGCTCATTAAAGAGGGAGGAGCGAGAACAACACCCGGAGATTTAATCCGTTCTCGGTTTTGTGTTCTTGTGAATTCGAACAGTGCTTGGACCGAGGCTGATGACATTTCACGAATACACGATAATGTATTGATATGATCATTTTTTTAATGTCATTATTTAGGCTCTAGTGGCCTTTATGTTTGTGTTATTTTGATTTCTGTTTGTGCAGATAACTATTACTGCACAGAATTATTAGGCAACTTGACAAAAACCAAATATATACCCATCTCACGTGTTTAGTTTCATCAGGTAAACCAATATAACAACACAAAGTTTCTAAATAAATATTTCTGACATTTAAAACCAAAAACCAGTGATCAATATCTCCTCCTTTCTTTACAATGACTCTCCACAGCCTCCACCCATAGATTCTGTCAGTTTTTTTATCTGTTTCTGATCAACGTTGCTGCAGCAGCACCAAAGCCTCCCAGACTCTGTTTCCCTCCCTGTATATCTCATGTTTTATGAGGGACCTCAGCTTCTCTATGGGTTCAGATCAGGTGAACAAGGAGGCCATGTCATTATTTGTTCTTCTTTTAGATCTTTACTGTCCAGCCACACCGTGGAGTATTTGGAT
>JAUZNJ010022878.1:0-16968 GCA_034780135.1 Jordanella pulchra | reverse complement strand
TGTGTGTGTGTGTGTGTGTGTGTGTGTATGTATGCATGCATGTATATTTATATATATATGTGTGTATATACATAAATAATAAATAAAATCACTTACTCTTTAATTTGAAGTCCGTCACCAATGATAAATCCTCTCGCTTGGCTCTAGTAAAACAACACAAGAAGGGTCTGACTGCTGTACTGCTATCAGAGATTCATACATTTATTTTTATTAGATTATTAAGAATAGTTACAAATATTTTGATTAAAATTGAGAAAAAGACAAACAGTAAAATAGCTTCCTTACAGCCCATTAACTGTCTTGTTAAATGTAAAAAGGTTGATTTATTTATCGGCCAAAAGAGTGGGGCTGTTTTTGATCACTGAGCTGGACGATTTCTCCCTAATTAACCAATTATGTGTGAGAACTAATCAAGGGAAAATGTCGAAATATGAACTCTGACTGATTGACTGTTGCCTCCGTAGGCTAAAGGCTATTGTTCTGTTTGTTAATCTTTCATGTCATCTCTGCCTGTCTGGTTTTGTTTCTGTTTCTGTCTCTCTTTTTCTCAGCCCCCCCCACCACCTTTCTTCCATCTCACCATATCAATGAGGCGGCAGACATCCCAGACCTGCTCAGTCAACTGCTTCAAGATTTATTCTTTGTAACAAATCTGCAACAGCTGGAGAGCCGGGGAATGCATGTAAACTTTGTGTGTGTAATTTGGTGACAAGTCAGGCTTAATCAAGCTCCCAGTGGCTGGATGAGAGGAGCGCAGGGGAGCGGCATATGGGGAGCTGAGTGGTGAACAGGCAGTGGGCAGGGAAGGAGACACAAAGCTGTGCTCGTGTGCATTAACATGCCGTACAGTGGCAACGGCAGGCCAAAGTGGAGCCAGAAATTAGCAAGCCAGCTCTCCCTCTGACAACATATTTAAACAGGTTCTGCATCTCTATTTAAAGCATGGCTTTGTTTTTGAAAGGCTGTAAATAGCAAAATATTTGGGGTATTTTACTGAGCTGTCAAAATGGTCTTATAGAGAAGAGTTTGCTTTGGTGTCGACTGAGAAAGAAATACTAATGGATAAAAACCCAACCCGGATTACTGATTAAAACAATCTTAATCCAACCAACTTCATTTGTTAAAAACAGTTATTGGGTTGTTTTTAATGCTTCATGCATTCCTTCATTGACATGTTTTATTCATGTCACTAACACTTTGTCCGTGGCTTTTATTATGACTTCAACTAATGGTGATGAAGTTGAACTGGAGCTGAGGCAAAAGTTGTGTGAAATGGGAATTTAAATCTGCTGACTTTTCGGGATAGATTTTGCGTAGAGTGTCCTTCAAGCCTTGCCAGGTTTGCTCACTGGTTGTCTGAAAATATAGCAATGTTTGCTAAACCAAGCAAATGGCAAGAACAACTAGTCAGAATCTTTGTCTAAAATTGTATTTAAAACAATGTAAACATGCTACAAAGTGTGAAAATTGAACTGTGTGCTTTAATATAACTGTATCTGAGCATGTGAAATATCTGTTTCTCCACAGTAAGAACCAGTTAGCTCACTTACTGAGGGAGGAGTGGAAAAGGCCATTCTATCCAGGGGTATTAAAATCATTTAAACTATGTTGCCAAAAGTATTTGCTCACTCATCATAATTATTTGAAGCAGGTGTTTCAGTCACTTTCATGACCATAGGTGTATGAAATTAAGCGCCTAGGCTGAAAACTGTTGCTACAACAATTTATGAAAGAAATGGTTGCTCTCAGGAGCTCAGGGTGGAACTGAGATGGACGCAACCTGAGCAACAAATCCGTTTGTGAAATTTCCTCGCTCGTAAATATAAATGGAAGTGGTAGAGTAGGTAACTAAACTGATGGAGAGGGGTCAGTGGATGCTGAAGCGCATAGTTCGAAGAGGTTGGTAACTAGTTAGTCACTACACACCTCCATACTTTGTGCGGTCTTCAGATTAGCTCATGAACAGAGAGCAGGGGTTTCTATGGTGGAACAGCTGCATTAAAGTCATACAGCACCAAGTGTAAAGCATTGGACTAGGCCTTAGAAAATATTAAAAAAATGTAAAAAGAAATGAAAGCAGACACGCATGGAAACCCCCCGAACCCAAAAACCTAAGGACATTAACATTAATGTTTATTTAAATCAGGCTAAATGTTCTGATATAAAACCATAATTCTCCTCTGTCCTTTATTTAGTGTCCTTCTCACTTTACAGCTGTGATCTAAATGACAAAAATGAAGTAAACACATAAAACAGAAAAGACTCTGTGGTAAAATGTGGCATCAAATGTCAACGCAGGTACAAACTGTGGAAGGAGACAGTCTGTTTGGGAGTGAGTCTTAAAGCAGCTTATCTTTTTATTCCAGCTGTCTCTGGGGGAATCGTTCTCAGGTATAAAATAGTCAGTTAGATACAGGTTTGGGGATTATTTCTAACTTTCCTTCACTGCATCTCCAAAGGGAACTGCAGCAAAAACCTAAAACCAACAATATTTTTCTCCAGTTTTCTTTTACCCCTGATTTTTCTGAGTGGTGTTAAAAACAAACACTTCTGAGCTCCAGTTAGATGTTAGATGTATATTTTGAATATTTGTAGCTTGGTCTGATCTAGTTATCTGTGGTATCTAGTTTGAAGTACAAGATGTGGGATTATAAAACACGGAACTTTATCTGCAAAGTATTACGATGCAGTTCTGTTTCTCCCCACAAACACCAATGGATGATTTATAAGTGCTGGGAGTCCAGAGTGTTGATAGCAAAGTCTGTTTCTGAGTGGTAATACCAACTGCTTTGGTCTTACTAAAAATGTTTAAGATGACAAGGAGAGTTTAAAAGTTCATTTAACTCTTCAAATTTGTGTTGTCATTGCAGCTTCATGCAACTCAACTGTGATGTGATCAGGACAGATCTATGTATGATTACAGATTTATCAACATTTCTATTAAAATCTTGTAGAGTTTTAATGGGTGGCCGGATCTTTCATAGCAAAGTGACCCTACAGTCTGACGTAATGTGGTTTGCAGCGACACGACGATGACGTCCAGCTCTGTTTAACACTTTTGGTGGACTCGGAGTAAAGAGCCACAGAAGGAAATGGGGAGCTAAATGAATAACATTGATATGTACTGGAGAGAGCGAGAAAAGCAGCAGCATATCAAATGGAACGCTACAAGGTGTGAAAGTGAAGGTAAGCTAATGCTACGTCAGATTCAGAAGACCTGAGAGATCTGGGAGGTTGATCCACTGACTGCAATGTATTTTGGAGCCATTCACTGACTTTCATCAAAACATTAAAGTTTATTCTCTGAGATACGAGGAGCCAATGGAAGGGCTTTAGAACTGGGCTGATGTTTTTGTTGTTTTTATTCTATATTATTACATTTTTTGGATTCAGATATTCATAACAATTTATCGTCCACCTTCATTTTGTAATGCCTTGTCCTAAATTCTTTTTTTTTTTTTTTTTTTTTTTTTTTTTGCGAAAGTAACTTAAAAATAATCAGTAACGCTTCGCTTTACAGAGATGGTGAAAAGGAACATGTTACTTTCTACCCATAAGAACATTTTTACATTTTGGAAGGAACTTGCACAAAACTGGATACAGTTATGGAGATGCTTTGCTTCTTTCTACCTGCTATCCCAGTTTGGTCCCTTTCAGACTGACCCAAACCCTTATGCAGCTCAGTTCTGCTGTTTCTAACTTATAAAAATGAGAAACTGCTGCCTAAACAGCTGCTTACCTGTCAGTGGTCACACTTCTATTATGTGTGTGTTGTGTATTAAGAAATTAGGAAATGCCTGCCTTCAAACTAAGAGGATTCTTTCTAAATTTGATCCAGCTGCATCCAGTCTGTCTAACAAAGCCTGGAAACTCAATCTTCAGTCCTAATTCAAATACCTTTTTCTATAAAGAATTAGCAACATCGAATATCTTAAATAATAATTGCCAGATGGATGGATGCATTACATTGACTAATTCACTAAAACAAGCAATGAACCTTGAGATATATGGAGGACATCTCTTCTGTTTATTTGAAAGAGAACAGTTTTAAAAAGTAGAAAAGGGAGACCAATGATTTCCTCGTGTGAAGATGTGTGAGGTTGGGAAAATGTGCTTCTGTTTTGTCGTGATGCATTATAGTTTCTCCACATGAACACATGGTTAGGTATTTACCAAGCCATCTGCTAAAATCGCCTGGCTGAATTGAGCTGACATCCAGTTGCTAAGGAAATGAACGCTTTTCAAAGAGGCCAGCCAGTGTTGCACACCTGTCGGTGGAAAAGGACCCAGTCTGCCTCTCATCCACTCCTTCTTTCTTCATCTTTTTATGCACGTGTAGCTGAAGCTCATCAGTCACACACAATGTTCAGATATACCAAACGCTGGATGCAACATCCCAACATTGCTTCTCCTAGCTGACACTCTTGAGCAAATTGTACATTTTAATGGCAAATTTCAGCTGCTTACAGCACTTATTTCATACCTTTAGGAATCTGCTGAAATTGTAATAAACAGTTTGCAAATGGAAGGATCCAGCATGGATCTGCACTGCATGAAGCCTGATGAATACCAGCCTTAGAGGTGAGCCTGTGAAATCATCACAGTTGGTGCACGTCAACAAGCAGGTGGTTGTGATTGCTTTAGTGTCAAAATCCTGCAGCCTGCAGCTACACCCTTTTCCCAGAAGAAGTAAGCCCAGTCAGGGAGCATGTGTCCAGTGCGCGTGTTGAGTTTCAGAGGATGTTGCTGCGGGGCAGGGCTTGACCTTCAGAGAGAAGCTTTGTCATGTGGGCCTGAGCGCTGCATCCCTGTCTGGTGACACCTATAAAGGTCACTGCAGGGGCAGATGAGTGGTCATAAATCAACAAGAAGATCCGAGAGATTGTGTCCTTTTGGTCCCACTTCTGCTGTCCTGCTTGGGCCCTGACCTATTTTCAAAAATTTCTATTATAAAAAGAGAGACGGTTTTAACCGCACCTGTTTCTGCATCATTTCCTAAATGCATATTATCAAAATGAATTATGTTAATTTAAATTTATCAGAGAATACATTTCTCTCAAAATATTCCTTGTTTCATTATACTCTTTATTTTATCTGCATAATGAACTTAATGCTCTGACTGACCTGGAAACTGAACAATATGACATCCCACCATCCACTGGCCACTTCATTAGGAACGATCATTTAGGTGCTATTTAACAAGAATACTTCCAGGAATGAGAAATTCATATGATTTAGCCCTTAGGACTCATAAATAATTCATCAGTTGTCTTCCTCTTGTAGCTCAAGTCCCGACCAGCTGCTGCCTCTGCCCAGCTTCGGTGCTCTCCCTGTCCAGCCTCTCGACCTCGACGCCGCTCCTGTCTGAGCTCCCTCCAGAATGCCTCGTGGTCTTACCTCTGTTGTCCCGGGGATCCGTTCCCAAAGCAGGATAACTGCACAGACAAAAGTGCCAAAGGAAGTGACTGTGATCTAGGCGTAGCTCCTGGACTCCCCTAACCTGGAGCCTCTCTGGAAGATCTGGTGAACCTTTGGATGCCGCCACAGGTGTTTGGCTTTAGCTTTAGAGCTTTTGACAAAAGTTCAAATGTTTTGACCTTTGAATTGTTGTCAATAATTAAAAAAAAAACACAGCACAAAAGATGTGAACAAATGTTTAACACCCTTTTTGTTTAATTTGGTTATTCTAGGCCTTTTGTCGATATTTTGACCTTTGAACTTTGGTTAATAACTTTAAAGCTGCACAAATGGACATTTTTGCTGCACAAATGTAGCTGAATTGGTTAACATCAATATTATTTGGTTTAAAGAAGGTTTAGGAGGCTGGTTGACCTTTAATGACCTCTGGAGGTTTTCACTAATATCTTTAAAATAGCAGCATCACAAACCAATTTTTTTCTGCACCGTCATTTGAAACCATTTTTTATGTAAAGAAGGTGCGGGAGGAGGGCAAATTCACTCAGGTCCTTCACATAGTCATCGGCTCAAGCATATCATCTCTATGCTTACATCTTCCACCAGGCTCTGAGCATCATAGTCTGTATTTTTCATGCCAGTAAAACTTGTCTTCTGTTGGTCTTTCCAGGTTAAAATAATATCACATCTTATCCAAACATGTTGTAACTTTCTAAAAATCTAAAACTTGCACTAATAAACCAGTAAAAGATATTAAGGCAGTATTATGTTTTCATATCAAAGCTTTGAGAGGGTGAAAACCTGCGGCAAGGATTATAGCATTTGCTCAGCATTGATACTTAACGTCAGCCCTGCAGTATATTATTATTTCTGCATAACGGGACCATCATCCTTCCATTAGTGAAATATTAATATGCATCTCGGAAAGATAATTGCCCTGGCTGCTCTCATCACACAGACATCATGTGAACTTTGAGACAATCCCTCCTGTCTGTGTGCTGCGGAACAAAAGAGCCTTGGATGGAGGAGGAACATCTTCATTTCCTTCACAGAATACATTAGGGATTGTAAGTGGGCTCAGTTATTGCCGATGCCCGCGTTTGCGTCGGGCACCTGGGATTCTCCAGACCTGTTTGATGTGGCCCTTTTCAAGCACTCTGATCATCCTGTTAAATTGCAACTAATGGACAGGCCCTGCCACTCAGAGAGGCCCAGACAACGGGGGGACAATTTGGTGACACGCACACACCTGTCCTTTGTAGTTGAGCGAGACATTGTGTGCACTGGCGCATTAGTCTCTGTGGTGCTCAGACAAGCACTTTGTGAGCTGCGGTGTAGCCAGAGCTGCCATTTAGTCCTGAATAACCCCAGGTGCCATTACCTTGGGTACCTGAGTATACCCACACACGCATACTGTGACCAAACAATACATGGTCAGCGTGGGTGGAGGGTGCTTGTACATATGCTCGTGCATCTCTGTGTGTACGTGTGTTATATTTTGTGTGAAATCGTGTTTGTGCGACTGTGTGTGGACTTTCTTCTTCACCAGGGGGTACGGTTGATGCATAGCTGCACCTGTCTCTTCAATGGAATCCCCTCAATTGAGAATAATAGATGGGGGAGGTGGCATTCGGGGTACTGTGGAGACAGATTGTGTTTTTCAAGGCCATGCCAAAAAAACCCAAAACAACTAAAATAAAAACAACTATGTTTTGAATGCTGTGCGAAAGTTTCTGTTTCAAAATATAGGATAACAGCTTTCTGTGGGTTTCTTTGAGTCTAAGCCTAAAGCTTAAAAAAATTCCATTATCTTTAAAAAAACAACCTTTGTAGCTTTATAACATGAAATTATGCACAAGAGCAAGAACTCTGCATACTGATGGACAAGTCTCCACATTGAAAACACAAAACAATATATTTTGTTATTATTCAGAATTTGATTTGAACAATTAATTTTATCGAAAAGGCAAACCTTGAATTATTTTGCTCACAATAATATGTAGTCAAGTATGAACTGGAATCTATCTATAATCGAGTTCAGGTATGCAAATTACCTCTTAGGTCACAACTGTTTAAGATCCTGCAGGTAGTCATGCAAACAGTTTCTAGAAATATTTTTAAAGAAATGTGGCTGCTCTCTGGAGCTCAGTGCATTCCACCGTGATACTGGGATTACATCCAGTTGGGAAACCTGCAGGTATTTTATCAATGATCAGCTGTTTTTATTGGGACCCTACTGTTGTAGCACTGAGTTTTCTCTTAGCTATGGCTTGTTTTTTATCCCATAGGGCTCTTATTCATCAGATAATTCTGTACCTTTAGATAGTTTACATTGGATTTCTTCCCCAAGTTTATCTCTGTCTGTCTATTAGGGCTGAAACTGTTAATGTCAGTTGTGATTAATCGATTATCACAATATTCGTCAGCTGATTTGATAATTGAATGGTCACCTTTAGTAATAGTACACAGCCTCTAAGATAGGCTAAATAATAACCTACTTACAGCAATGATTAAGACAAAACTCTACAGATATAAACTAGAATCAGTTATAAACACAGCTTACTTCAGTTTGGCAGTACTTCAAAATAAGGTAAGATGAGAGGCTGAAAAGTTTGAAAATTATTTATTACTTTGTCTTTGGAAACATAAAAGCCTGTTAAAGGTCCATGATTAGATCACTTAATGTCACTAAGTGATTTCTAATGTTTATTATAAATGTGAAGGAGCAGAAAATGCAGTTAAGAATCTGTAAACAGCAAACTATTGAAGCAGCTAATTTTAATTAAAACCAAAACTACAGTCGCATTAACTGAGTGATTCTGGGAACTTATACTTTGACCGAATCATTTTAATGGTTTTAAACTTTTCCATCTATTACATTTGGTCACTTATGCTCCTTTTACTAAAGTATGTTCATTTAATATTTTCTCTGCTCTTTTATTACACAATATGACTTGTTTTGTTGTATGATGACCAAGACAGAAGCGATTTATAGGAGCTATGACATCTTAGCTATTTAGAGATCAGCAAGCTAAAATCACAGAGCGGGGACATTTAGAGTCAGAGGCCACCTGCTGCTGGAATCATGCAGCCTCAGATTAGGTCCAGAAGAGCGCAGAGCAAGCTGGATGGAAATGATTTTCTCAGCTGAGCAGCTGCATTCAAAGGTTACATCACCAAGTAGATGCAGCGGTGTTTAAAGACGTTCTCTGGGGTGATAAATTATGACTTCCCATCTGGGCATCTAATACGTGAATCTGGCCAGGAGTTTGTGTGTCAGGTGTAAAGTTTGGTGGAAGGAGGATCGAGGTATGAGGGTGTGTAGTTTTGCTAACATTAGCTCTCAATGCTTCAGCATAAGACCTCACTTCAAGGAAAACATCATGTTACCAGCTTTCTGGGGACGGTTTAAAGAGGAAGACATCTTGTTCCATCTTGACCAGTGACCCAGGGTACTGAGCAAGGTCCTTAGATTGTGGTATCATTTAGAGTCCTGAACTATACCTGACCGTACATCGTTGGGATGACTTACAGAAAAGATTCAACAATTCTGTAAATCAGTAGCCTGGTCAGCAACACTGAATTACAAAGGGAGTATTTCATTCAACAAACCACCGTTAACTCCTACCAGATCTGGCTGGACCAATCACAGAGCAGGAGGCGGGACTTAACAGTGCGAATCTCTCAGTGCCAGAATTACCCATAATGTATCAGGCTTTTGTGCTAGCATAACAAGTTGGCAACCTAACAGAGGGCAAACCTTATATCCTCTGAGCTTTTAGGCAGAAATTGTTTACTGGAGAGTTTCTTTGACGGCTTCACATGTTTCACAGACTGCGAAATTATAAAACCAGAGCACATCACCTGGAGCTTTGTGTTAGATCCGTAGTGACCTGGTTGGTTCTAACCTGATGAAACTGATGCTGTTAGCCTTTAAAGTCCAGCTGCACCAGCTCTTTACCAGACTGTTACACAATGTATTTGTCCTTGCAGTCTGGCTGGCCAGGCTAGTGAACCAACTTCGGGACAGCTGGTTTCAGTTGATGGCTGATTAACATCTGCAGTTCTCTGAATCAAGCAGAGGAACATCCTAAACCTTCAGGAAAGCTGCCCTTTGACGACTCACTCTGTACATGACTGCTGGAAAACCTCTGAAAACCACTGGCAGAGGAGTTGGAGTGAACAAGCGAATACTTTCAATAATGTAGAGAGAAGGATTGTTGGACTTTTTGAAATGAATCAGCAAATACCCAAATTATTAGTTATATTCTGTTTTATTGAGATTCAACCGCGTACATGCTGCCTGTACAGAACTAAATCCAGTCTTTATAATAAACAGTTCTTTTGACAGCTTCTAGGTCACAAATACAATATAGATGATTAAAGTATTAATGAAGTTCTTCTCACAGGCTGAACCGTCACAAAGTTCTGCACAGAAAACCAATAAAACAACAATTAGAATCGAAGGAGAAAAACGGAGAAAAACTGTTTCCCTAACATATGCTTCACATGAGTGGAGTAATCTCTCGAGGATGCTAATTGTTTTCACTTCTCCTTTATTCATATATCTGCAGTTTTGGAGATTTGAGATGATAAATAGGTGCTGTCTACCACAAGGTATTTTATTCCAACCATAACTAACTTTAGCTTTTTCTTGACAAAACTCAAGTATTTGTTTTGTAAATATATATCCTGGATCATCACTTGCACTCGTTTGTCAGCTGTTTGTAATTTATTACGCATCATTAGATTGGAGAAATTCTTACAAACTGAGGTTTTAAGGATCATTTTTCACTTGAATCCAACACCTTCATTAAGCACATTCAAAACAAGTGTTAAAAAAGGGAAATATCTTTCACTTTATAGGATCTAAATTTGTTTTCTGCTATACAGACTATTGGATTTAGGTGTCTGTATTAATATAGGAAGTTTGAACAGAAATATTCAAATGAAATAGGAAATTTTATTCTTAAAATATTGCAAATACTGGATTCTTCACATTTAACAAATACGATAAAGTACCAATCTTTAGTTACACTGTTTAAGCAGCCTGATCAAGAGAAGGATAAGTCGGAGCATTCAGAGAGAGGAGAGTGTGCAGGTAAGTTTGAGAAATGTCCGAGGCTTGGCTCCCAACCAGGCCCATATTGAATGGCACCTAACAGTTTTAAATCAAGTCTCAGTGCCCAGCATCTGATGTGGGAGGGACTGGGAAAGGCTTTCTGCAAGCGCACCGGGAGATTTTTTATATTTGAGATTTCAATGTGTGTGTGTGCGTGCGTGTATTTGTGTTTGTGTGGACAATGACAGTATCTGTTGTGCCAGAGGAACTGATGAGCAGGTGGTCTGAGTGGGATTCAGCATACTCTCTCTCCCTCCTATTCACACTAGCACTTATCTCTCCCTGCTTCTGTATTTATGCATTTTTGTCTGTCTGTCTGTCTCAGAGGGAGACTCATTCTCTATTTGCGTTTCTTTAATTATTTGTAATATTTATTTATTGCTTTAAGCAACTTTAACATGCAGAAACTTCTTATGCACATCAATTTAACTGGTTTATTTTGAAAAATGAACAGTTTATTAATCAGTATATTAAACTCTGCTTATGTGACATTGAAGATGGGACTTCTATCACCTGCATTTGATGTTTAAATAAATAAAACATCACAGGAACCATCCTCTCCGATTACCCAGGCTGTGCAGTGTTACATGACCCAGAGAACCGTGGACAATACGCTGTGCTCTCTCTCACATACATACTTTACATACCTTCACTCACCAGATGCCCACTGGATGTCCATTGATTGCTTCAGTGTCACGGTCCAGTGATGTCCTCATTATCTGACACGAACAGCACACTCAGGCATCTACATGAGACACAGACACACAAACACACACACACACACACACACACACTCTCTCGAGCAGCTCAGCACAACGCAATGTAACATTGTGCCTTGAACCCTTCACGGTACATCTGATGTGACCCATATGTTCTTGCTCCATTATTGACCTACTTTAACAGTGACACCGTGTTAAGTATAATCTCCATTCAGATGATCAGGTTGTGATCTACATTTACACAGGCATGGTGTCAAGTAGCTATTTTACCCTCCAGGGATATAGTAAGTTTGAAATAATAATCAAACAAAAAGAAAATGAGCTACACCTGTTGAGATGTTCATGATTTTTGTTTAAGAAAGATTATACTTTTCCGTTGTGTTTTTTGTGTGTTTTTCATCCATTTAGCAACCCGCTGCCCACTTTGGGTATATTAATCTTAAGCTAGTTATAATCTGCTATTTTACATCGACAATCATCTGAAATTGACATTTAAATTTACATTTGAGCATTTTAGCAGATGAAAATATAAACAGAGTTCACTAGGATCTCTTTTTATACCTCTTTTTCCTTGTGGGACTATACAGGAGAATTGTATTTGAGTGTATGTGGATGTAGCTTTAGCAACATTAGCAGTTAGCCATGGTCATTTACTATTGCTTCCTCGTCTCTTACATAATAGGTAAAAGATACAAACATGTTAACACCGACTGCAGAGGAGTCTCTGATTGGTTAAATGAATGAATCTTTATTGTCGTTGTCACAATAAACAACGAAATTAGAAGTGCCATCAGTCAGTGCATATGCTTAAAAAAGAAACAAAAAAATCACTGTCCCACGATCTACACACAATGTTAGAGATAAATAACAAATAACTAATAAATAAGAATAGCACATTCTCACACACATCATCCATGATGATTAATGGTTATTTTTGGTTAGTTTTGTTATTTCTATTGCTGTCTCTTTCCATTTGATGAAACAGACAGGAGCGGTGCTAGCAAGGCAAGCTAATGTTAGCATGGGAAGAGCTTGTTGGCTTTTCTGGTTTGATGAACGGCCTAGATTTAAAAAAAAGTTACACATTAGATTTTCAATGGAATAAAGAGATGTTTTTTTTTTCAAAAAAGCCTTTATTCTATAAAGGAATCCAATTCAACCCACCTTTGGAAGTAAATGGTTAAACTCTTTTATTTTAAACGCTGAGCTACAATGCTTTTATTTTACAACAAAAGAGTTGATGAAAATAAACACAACAAAACAAGGGGCACAACAAAGATTATGGTTGGCGTTGAAATAAAACAAATGAGCTCATAAATAATGTGAATGTTAAACCAAAAACTACTGTATTTGTTCTCTCTTGTTAGTTTCCAGGCTCTGCAATGCTGCGTTCGAAAAAACCCTAGAAATGTTTTAGAAAGGAATACCATCACCACCTAAGGTGATTAAAAAGAAATTGGGAAATTTAACATGAGGGACACAAAACTGAGTTATCTCCCGCCAACTCTGTTGCTTCCTTCTCTCCATTTTTTGTGTGGGTAAAGTTTTGGATGATCCAACACTCCAGCTTTAATAATGATGAGGATTTGCCACTGCCTGCAGGAAGTGGGAATCAAGTCAACATTAAATAGAAGAAATTAGTCAGTTAGAATATTTGTTGATTTACCAAGTCGTATTTAAAAGGAGTTGGTGAATCATTTAAGTTGTTTTTCAATCAAAAATCCCATAAAAGGTTCACTTTGATGTTGGAGTTTCTCCTTTGCTGCAATGATGGACAAACAAAATGTCATGTTTGATCGTGTCCTTAAAGACTTTATTAAAAGCGATATTTTTCATCTGAATTTCCATATCTTTTGATGGTTTTTCCAGTAAAGTTAGTTTAAAAAAGTTTGTATTTGCACCTTCAGTCTGAACACAAACAATTTTTTAATTAAGTAAATGGAGATATTCGGAGTTGAGAACAAAAAAAAAGAAAAAAGCTTATGGTATATTTATGAAAACATAAAATTACTTTCTATTTGTTCTGATTCTGTTTCTAAACAACATTAAAGATGAGCTGATAGTTAATAACTATTCTTAGTTTTAATTGATCATTTTTAAAATAATTATAATCATAACAGTCGATATGTAATTTATCATTCTAATGTAATATTCCAATTAATATTAAGCAATATCTGGCAACTGTTATAAGTAATATATTTGTAATTAGAGGTATAATCATTAGTTCAGTTATTGTATGTAAAACAATTTAAGCGGTTTCTTTATCTTTAAAAATACTTTAATTGAAGTTTTGTGTGATTAATAACGATTGTTATCATTAGCACGACAAAAGGTGTGTGGTGTGTGATGTTGTGTATAAGATGTTGTGTCTCTTCCATATGAAAAAGTTAGCTTTCAAGCGGGACTGCTTTTGTTCCTAAAGGCTGCTACTGTATGTACGCCACGAGACAGCAGAAGTTTTTTTCTTGTTCTTGAGGTTGCAAGAATAATAAAGGTGTTCATACTTTAGCGGCTCTATGAGGCACACAAGAGGCACATGCCACTCACAAGATGGCAGCCGAGCTTCTGAGCTGTTTCCACTGAACAAGCGGACGCTTTAGCTCAACACATCTTTATAAACAGACGTATACTGCAAGACCAGAAAGGTTTTTTCACTCTCCTAGATCTGCAAGAACGATGCAATCTTTTCTTGAAGATTCTTCTTGACAGATATTCTGGCTAGAACTCTTTTCTTGTGTTCTCTCAGAGGAATTTGATGGTGATTTGCAGTCTAGATGGGCCTGTGAGGACTTCTTAGGAGTTCTGCACCTGAGTGCCTTTAAATCAGGCTTCCCCGATCTCGGTCCTTGAGGGCCGGTGTCCAGCAGCTTCTAGAGGTTTCTGTGCTTCAACCCAGCTGACTCTGAGGACTGAAGTTCGGCAAAAGGCTGTTAATCAGCTATGAATGGAAATCAGCTGTGCTGAAACAGGGAAACCTCTAAAAGCTGCAGGACACCGGCCCTCGAGGACCGAGACAGGGGATGCCTGCTTTAAAGTATGAAATGAACAGATCAAGAAAAACTGTTCTCGTCTTTGTATCTTTAAGAAAAAGAATTATTTTCTCTTTTCTTGCAAAGTAGCTGGCTTGATTCAGATACCGCAAACCGCAGCTCCTACTTCCTGCTCCTTGCTCCTAACCCTTCACTTTTTGCGGGGTCAACAATAAAAACAATATCCAGGGTAGGAAAAATAACTCTGGATTCCTATGCTAAATCCAGACACTCTTATGCCTTATGGGTGTCATAATGCAACAAACACACATGAATGCTGTTGGTCAAATACGGACTACAGCCTGCAGACTAAAAAACTACAAAACAAAAAAAAACGTTGCACCAATATAGAAAACATCTGAAAGTCTCTGTTATAAAACCCACAAAATCTGAAGGTGTGAACATTAGAACGTCTCACACAGCGTGCAGTGAAAAGAGAGGCTGCGTCTGAACGTCCGCCCTAAAACATTTTACATTAGTGTCCAAATGTCTAATGGATGAAAAAGTAGTGGACTCAAAATTTCCCACAGTGCACTTTGAAAAGTAGTGTGCCTCCATGGTCACTAGATGAGCATATATATCCCAGAATGCTTTGTGAGAGCTCTTGTCCCAAAACAGCATGAGATTTGTTTTGGCAGCAAGACTAAAGATGGCGCAGGCACCATGCGTGGAGCCGAAGTTACGTGAGTAAAGGGGAACGAAAGGTAGTGATCATCTGTCCGAATGGTCAGATAACTGAGTTCCTAAACTATAAAGTCCACTATATGGCCTCCAGGCTTTATAGTGGTTCTTAATACACAAACTCTCATATGAGCAAACTGGCGCAGCAATGCTGTGTTTTATTGGGTAAATTGAGCTCGACAGAGCGTCCGTTTGCAAAACCTGGTCACTTCAACCCTGTTTTTGAAGAACGCTGTCATACTGCTGTTTTTACTTTTTCCTGTTAAATTTTTAGTTTACATCATGAACTAACATAACATCATTTTATCGCGGATGTCTGAGAAACAAACAGTCACACGTACATGATAAGCGACCAGTGTGTCTTTAATTGTAAGTGATGGAGTGAGCTTCTCCACTGTGACCTTTAACTTGAGGTAAACCACAGTTGTATTTATGCTTGGACTGTATCCAAAGTAAAATATTCCTTGTGTGTTCATGGCATTAACACCCTTCATCATTTTCCTTTAGTCACTCTCATCAGCCCAAAGCAAGAAAGAAAAAAGGCAACCATCTTTGAATATACAAATATTTTAGGAATTATGGGATTGATTTAAATAATGATGTGAAACGATGAATTCATTTTTTCTGGAGGAAAGCGCCGTGGTTACTGTGGTCCACTGTCCTTTATCATTAGCTACAGCACATCAACCCCGCAGACGATGTGTTACTCCTTATGTGTGTTTCTGTGCGAGTGCTTTGCACAAACCTTCAGTGATCCTTCATGGCTCTTTAATTAGGGAATATTTTTCTGCATTTTCCTGTCAGCTCGTTATCAGTCATGGCACCACAAATGAAACCTCCAAACCGAGGGGAGTGACGGCTGGAACGAGGAAGATAAATAGAAAAAAAAAGCAAACCTGATGCGTGGAAATTCATCGTAAAAAAAAAAAATCTCCTTTTATCTTCTGCTCTAATCTTACATAAAAATGAGCAACTGCAGCTTCATTTAATCATTTACGCCTTTACCCTCTCAGCAGATATTTAATTGAAAGCTTCAGTCAGATGATCTTTGTAAATAATATTTTCTAATGGGACTACAAATTGGAGGGGAATTTATCAGCCGTGTTTTCAAACAGGGCTGTGATCTGCAGATAATTTCCATCAGAGTGGCGATACTCGCTGATATTCATCGGCTGTTCAGTTAACTTGGTCTCAAACAAAATCAATAACAAAGACACTTAAGAAAATTGAGTACGGCTTTATTTTATTGTTATTGATTATGAAGTCTCCCTCTGGGGATGCTGTGTGTCGAGGGAAGGTTTACTTCAAATTTATTGTAAAAATAAAGTGAAAAGATGTGAAGAACAAAAGACAACTTTAGTGAAGTACAAAAGTTTGATTTCTTCATCGAAAACAAGACTGCATATAATAAAATAATAACTGAAATGTAAATGTTGTGAATTAGCAAACAAGCCATGTTTCTTTCTTTGTGTCCGACACATACTGTACAGTGCTGTGAAAAAGTATTTGCATCCTCTCATATTTCTTTTCTCTTTGCTTTTTTATCACACTTAATTTCTGATCGGCAAATAAATGTAAATATCAGGCGGAGTTAAGCTGATTAAATACATAACAGAGGTTTTGTAATGATTTATTTAAAAAAATCATACAAAACAACCTTGAATGAAAAGGTAAAATACAACCAAACTTGGCAACTGCTTCTGTTAGTTTTCATCGCTTAGGGATTATTGGTCCTTTTCCTGTGAAGAAAATATGTCCCCGTCTTTGTACATTAAATTAATTTAGTCACCATGGAGGGTTTTTAAGTATGATTCACCTGTTTAATGTTATACTACAAAATAGTTATTAAATACAGACTTTGATTAGGCCATTCCAATAAGCTTGATTTTGTTTTCTGTCTTTCATTGTTTATAGCTCATCAGATGTAGTTGTCATGATGGGATTAACGGACCTAACCCACATGCAGAACACCACACAGGAAACAGGGGAAAAAGTCAATAAA
>JAUZNJ010022867.1:0-16968 GCA_034780135.1 Jordanella pulchra | reverse complement strand
ATAAAACTTCCTTATATTCGACACATTTATAGTTTTTACATATTTTTATAAATTCACGTTTAGAAGTAAGTGTGTTTAAAGTACTTTCCTCTGCTTCCATCCGTGCTACTCATTAGCACCTCTTGTGTTGACACCAGAAAAACAGAAATAATACGCTGCGCCTCTAACCTGATGACGCGGGGTCTATGTGGGCGCTACCTTCTACCAATGAGTGTTCAAAGGTTGTATACGCCTTTTTTTCTTCCTGCATTTTGCTGCTTCTGTATATATAGAGGTTAACTTTACAGAAACGGTCTTTCAACAGTAACTTCATCGACCGACGGATAAGTTCTTACGTAAGAATTGTCCTCCGTTTAACCTCTTTTCGTCAAAAGAAGATGTTGCATTTCAGTTTGTTTGTTGTTGTTTTTTTGTTGTTTCCATAGACCTTTAGGTCCGAAACATCGCTGGCATGTCTGGAAAAATTAATCTGCACTACTTCAATGGAAGAGGAAAAATGGAGTCCATCCGTTGGCTTCTGACAGTTGCAGAAGTGGAGGTTTGTAAACACGATCACAGTTAGAAACCTACTGTCATTTTCCCATTGCCACATGTTGGAAATGTCTCATTATTTTTATTTTATGGTTTTAGTTTGATGAGTATTTTCTGACGAGCAGAGAGCAGTACCTAAAACTCCTGAATGGTGGGTTGAAAGTTT
This sequence comes from Jordanella pulchra, assembly GCA_034780135.1. NCBI lineage: Eukaryota > Metazoa > Chordata > Actinopteri > Cyprinodontiformes > Cyprinodontidae > Jordanella > Jordanella pulchra. The sequence continues at coordinate 16,271 of JAUZNJ010022867.1, read as the reverse complement.
CAAATGAGAAAAATAGTATTTCTCCAAAAAAAATAATATATATATATATTTGTGTGTGTGTATTTTTTCCAAACTAAACTGTTCATCTTTAACCTACATGTGTTGCTGAAACACTGTGTCAAAGGTAATGGGAGGAGAATTCTTTAGGATTCATATATGGAGTGATATATGATTTCTTTCCTGGGAGTGGTGTTCTGCCTGACCAGGTGCTTTGTTTTCTCTGCAGACGGGTCGCTCTTGTTTCAACAGGTTCCCCTGGTTGAAATCGATGGCATGAAACTTGTGCAGACGAAAGCGATCCTGCATTATATCGCAGAAAAGTACAATCTCTATGGAAAAGACATCAAAGAACGTGTGATGTATGCTCTGTCTCAGGATGATACTAGTCTCACTGATTTTTTTTTTTTTTGATGATGATTCAGCACATTTGAACTTCCTCATTAGGATCAACATGTATTCCGAGGGACTGATTGATCTCATGGAGATGATGATGATGCTCCCCTTCACCGCAGACCGCAAACCCAAACTTGATAATATTCAGAGTAAAGCAAAAGAACGCTACCTGCCAGTATTTGAAAAGGTGTGCTACAAAGACTCATTTATTCAGTGTTGATCATTAATTAGGTTAACTGAAACACAATCGCCCTTTCCAGGCCCTGACTGGACCTGTGTACCTGGTGGGAGGAAAACTAAGCCTTGCAGATGTGCTGCTGGTTGAGTGTACTTTGATGCTGGAGGAGAACTTTACTGCTATCCTCAAAGATTTTCCCAGCGTCAAGGTAATCCCACTCCCTTTCATAGACTTTAATGTGTTTTTTTTTTTTTTTTTTGTTTCAAATAACTCTGAAAAGTGTTTCTTGAATTTGTACTGAGCTAACAAAAACAATGCAATGATGGCTATAGTTTTTCTTATAGTTTAAATAGTTTTCTTATATTTTAACGAGCTTCGTGCATCTAGGGACATTCCTACTTTTCCATTAACAGTTCAAGTTTTTCCAGATTGGATACTAAACATTTTTTTGGTTCTTAACATCAATTTCCAGTTGGAAATACTTCAGAAAATTTTCTATGCTTGTCAAATCAATTCTAAAACCTTCCCATGGCATGATGCTGCCACCACTAATGTACAGATTTATTTATTTAATTATCTTATAGGTGAAACCACCCTTTTCGTATGCATTAAAGCTTTGAAGCATTATCTGTCTGTTTTTGTGCAGTGCTGAATTTAAAGGCATCTGTTTATATATTTTTTTTTTCTTCCAGTCTTTTCAAGGCAGGATGATTCAGATTCCTGCCATCAGCAGGTTTCTGCAGCCTGGCAGCAAGAGAAAGCCGCAGCCGGATGACAATTACGTTAAAACCGTCATGGAAGTGTTCAACATCACTGGACCGTTATAATCTCTTCTAATAAAATCAGATTCAGTGATGAAGAAAGCATTATTAAAGCCGATGATTACCTGTGAGCTTCTGTAGTTCAATTACCCTGAAATCCACATTACTAAATAACTCATCTTTTTAAATTTTGATGATTTGTAGAATCTTTTCTAACATTATCAATATTTTTATTCAATAAACAAATAAATGTTTAGATGATATCTGAAGTTTACCATTTTGTTTTTCTTTCCTCAAGCTCTTAATTGTGTTGTTATCTTTTTACATTTTACTTAAAGTTGCTAATTCTCTGTTTTTCAATGACTGGTATGTAGAACTTAAATATTAAAGAATGAATTAAATCACATTTTGCAAACTAGATTTTTCGTTTTATTAACTGCTTTCATTTTTTTTTTTTTTTTTTTTTAAAAAAAGCATCACTCACCTGCAATGTTCACAAGTATTTGTTATGTTTAGTAATTAAATTCAGGTTCATTACATCAAATAAATGATTACATTCAATTATTTACAATCGTACACAGACTTGCATATGACTCCCAGAAGTACAGACTTGGTAGTGCAGCTTCTTTTTATAAAGACTGGTTTGTAGAGAGACTTGGAAGTTTCTCAGTTGGTCACACCATGGTCAGGAGCAACAAGCGAAACACCATCAGCAAACTGGGAAAATAAAAGGGAACAAAGCAGCAAATTAACGTGTCTTCACAGTTCTTTTTTTGCTAAATCAGCTTTTCTGTAAGTTTTGCAATTTTTGGCTGACCTTAACCCCGACATAATTCCCGCAGGCATTAATTTCCCAGATTTCTTGTATCTTGTTCCCATGATGACTGCCAGCAGTCCAGAGGAGGCTGAAACAAAACAAACCAGGCTGTTCAGAGGAAATTCTCACCAGGTGTTTATAATATTTTACACATCAGCTCTTCACATTTATTTTCAAACTGACTAGTAATTCACTTTTACTAATATCTATATTTTACTCTGCAGTTTTCTTGCGATTTGTACTTTTTAATCCTACCTCATTTCATCTTTTTAGCAGGGCTCTCCAACTCCTTTTATCAACAGCAACTGTAAAAATTTTTGATTCCTCTGTTGAGAGCTTTACTTGATGCTTTACTATGGTCAAATTAGGCTGTTTTCGGGTTTGTATTAAGGCATCGTTTGTTATTCCTCTAACATTTTGAAATATGATCTCTCTGAAAAGTAAAGACATTAACGTGAAATCCAATATAGGAAGAAATAGAAAATCAAAAAAGCTGCAGTGATCTGGTTCCATTTGGTTTCAAAACCTTTAATGGTTTATTCAAGCACGATGCAGTTTAATCTCAGCAGTTGATATTTTTTGGATATGAGTTTTGCAGCATGATTTAGTAACATTTCCCCTTTTCTAAGGTTCGCCAAAAGTATCTGATCAGTCCTGACATCTCTTGTCCACGGCCTTCAAGTGAACCAACAGGTTTTTCTTTTTTTGTCAGATCCATTTCTGGCTGCTGAATTATACAAAAAAAAATTTATTTTCTCTTTAAGTTATTTTCTGTTTTTTGAATGTATGCTTGAACTCACAGTGATGCTAAAACAACAGCAACAAAAAAAAAAAACAAACAATCCCTTCTTCCGCTTTCCAAATTCAACCTATTTTGAAACTTATAAGTTCAACTACTGTGAGGAAAAAAACCTGTTTGATCTGAAGCAAGAATAACCACAGAGGATGACACTACCACCACCATGCTTTACTGTAAGCATGATGTTCTTTTTGTAATACAGATATTTTCCTCTGGGAGAAAAAGCTTCACTGCTGCTGTGCAGCGTAGACCATCTGTTGACCTTTTGACATCCTTGTTTCTATTGAGCTGATTCAGTCTCTATACCACTTCTGCTTTCATGTCTAGTTGAAAATAAATAAATAGGGGGTCGATCTTTTCATTATTTTTCCCCCCTCTGGTTCCTTCTCCTGACTGCTACTTTTGTACAATGAGATCTTTAAAACCAGTTGCTTTTATTTAAAACTTGTTAATCAAACTCAGTGTGATTCATTCCAAGTAAGAACAAGATCTACATATTAATCATAAGACGCTTCAACTGAAAATGTGTTTGATTACGCGCACAGGTTTGCGATTACGATTACATTTATAGTTGTTTTTCTTCTTTTAAATATCCAATCAAAAAGAGTTGTTCAATAAAGTATAGGTATTTATTAATGTGTAATATTTATGTTACTAACATTTTTACAAGAGTTTGTACTTTTCCTAAATCTTTAAGCAACGACATATTTTCAAACGTCAGCATTGTGAAGGCTCTTGGCCAATATCCATCATGAGATGCTTGTGCAGTGACCAACATTTTAATGGGGCATATATAGGACCAAACTATCATATCAGTTAATAATGATAAGTGGCAGCATAGGCCTCTAAATGCTGACAGCTTCAACTAGTTTCGTGCTTTCATTTATTTTTACAGTTCAGTTTTTTTTTCTATGTTTTCAAAGAGTAATAAACTTGTCATATAGATTTAATTCAAGTACAGGACTGATAAGAAAATAAGTAATAAAAATAAGCCTCGGTGTAAAACCCATGGTCCTCCTACTGCATGCAGTCTGAAGCAGGTATACTAACCCAACAACACCAGGACGTTTTTTGGATCATTGGATACGTTATATGCTCCATAAGCAGATAATCCACCAAACACCAAACCAGCAATCAAGGACATCACACTGCCTGCAATGGTTTCAAGGAAATTAGAAAAAATATTTAAGGATTTGGGGGATTAGTTCTGTTAAAATGCAGAAAAAATAAATGAACCTTTTCTCTTATATCCCATAAATCCTCCAAAAATGATGGAAGCAGCATAGCCGAAACCAATCCAGTCCATTTTCAATGCAGAGCTGCAAATACAAAGACTTTTTAAAATAATGTATACATTACATTAAAAAGACAAAGAGAGTCAGTTTCACGCATACAGACACATAATGTAACAGGGTATATCTAATTTAGAAAACTGATTGTCGAGACTCATACCTCTAATCTCTGTAGTACACAGGTTTAACGCTAGGTGTCCCTGTTCACCTCTCTGTGATTGAAGCAAATACAGAACAAAATGAGACCAAGACGAAGAAATTTGTATTAAAAACGTTTTTTATCAGAGTGCACATTTTTACACTCTGTAAAGAGCTTACATTTCTTGGTGAAACTGTCTCACCTATGGTCCAAATCAAAGATCAACGTTGACAGACAGTCTGTGGCCGCTCACTTCCTGCCGTTGCTTTCTGTCGGACTGCGCATGACGGATTAGGTTCATGTAGTATTCACTTACCCTTAGAAAAGTCGGAACTTTGAGCCTTACATAGCGCTAATCTATCAAAAAAGACAAGATAATTAAACGTATGTAAAAAAAAATTCATACACGTGGCACCTAAAGGTTACGTTATTTTACCCAGCGATATTCGCATAGGCTACTCAATAATGCCTTAAAAATCAGAGAATATACATTTTATTTTAGAGTACTACTTCAATGAATGCATGTAATTTGAAATGCTTCTTTTATGAATGCAGTTTTATCACGGATTTATCATAGAAACGTTTTCAATTTGTTAGATTTTTTTTGTTGTTGTTTGGGTTTAATAAAATTGTTATTATAGGTGTGTTCTTCTGTGTGCATATGTGAAAGCCACAACCATGTAGCAAAAAAATAAATAAATAAATTTAAAAAAATGCTGTACCCAAGACGGATTTTCTTTGGGACAATGAAATTCTTCTAATCTAATATTTGTGATTACCCATTGACGACTTACTTAAAACAGGGAATTAAATATGTAACACACGTCCACAAACCATAGGCTTTAGTAGTAAAATGGCAAATAGAAATTTAACATAGACGGTACATCTTTATTTCCAGAATAAATCACTAAAGACAGACCAGATTTCCACAAAGCCCTTGGCAATTAATATAAACACATATTTATACATATATGCTGACGAAATAAATGATGATTCTGATTAAAAGGATTGAGCAGCTGATCTACATCTTGTTACATAGAAGACTCTTAGATGACTGCTGAGACACATAACTTTGTCTTACACAACTCAAAAACTAGTTCAGAAGAGAGCGTCAGTTCTGTATCTGTGATGTTCAATGTTGGTATACTGATGTGAATAATTAACTAATGTATTTGTGTTTTCAGTTTAGGGTTAATATTTGAACCATAGAAAAAAAACAAGTTATGGCAGTTGTTTTTAAAGGGGCCACCAGGGGGTGCTAGAGTGTCTCTAAAAATGGGAGATAAATTAGGGGGAAGAAAATGCAAAAAATAGTAAAATAAATATTATTGAATTTATTGGAATATATTATTTTCCAAACATTGTATTATTCTTAATAAATAACTTGTAACAATGTAACATATTAACGTAAAAAACCTGAGAATTTAAATAGGATCTTCCAAGCCCTCTTTGTAAAGACGGGTGCTGGCATACCTTTTCATTTTTGCAAAAACAGATCTTTGTGGTTCTGTTTTTTTCTTTCTTTATAGATACCCAAAATAAATGTAGATTACGTTCACAGAGGACAATGGTAATGACTGATATCAGGCTACAAACACACCTGAGAGGTGTGATTTCTTTTGTTTTGGTGGTTTTATCAAGAGTTTGATGAAACATTTGTTATGTTGTTATATGGAAATAAAATACAGTGTCAATAAAATGTTAGTTAATATTTTTATTAACAAAACTAAAAACGTAATAACGATGGAACAGGTATAAAATGAAGCCTAGCTGATTGGCCCAAGTTGATGACTCAGTGCCTACTGAACAAGAACGGGATTTCAGCAAAGAGAAGAACCAGTCCTTGGACAAGTACCTGCAAGGACTGACAGGAAAACTACACATCCAGCTGCCTAAACTGAACTATCCTAGCTTGACTGACAGGAAGGAGTAGATGTAAAAAGCCACACCTATGGCCTATGAGGATTATCTGTTGGAAAGAAAAACTGAGTCATTTGTTTTTATTAGGGTTGGACCAAAGAGCAGGAGTTTTAACCAATCTCCTGTGATGGTTGATGAGGCTTTAAGAGGCACTAAAACACTTGACCCTCAGCAAATTATTCATTTGTCAAAGCTTTTCCTTCACATTAAACCACCTACTGGCATAAAGTACAGTCGCAGAAATAATTAATGTCCTATTTACTGAATTATCTTATGATTATTACATTTGTTCAATAAATTATTTTTAAGCATTTTGGGTGTGCAAAAGTTTTGAGAAAAACACAATCTTATGTGGTAGGAACAAAAAAAAGGCAGATTCAGACCTTTGACCAACACCATGACAATAAAGCCATAACAGACATGGGCGGTGCTAAACAGGGGCCACTAAACCTGCCTGAGCACCTGTACTAAAGACACGATACTACATCAGTGTTCTGCTACAGAAACTGTAACTGATTGGTCAATTGGAACAATTTAATGTTCCCTCCACAGTTTAACAATGATTTAAAAAGGAAGTTGTTGCATGTTAGATCACTTTTCATTTGCTAGCTCAGCGGTCTGCAACATGCTAGTAGCTCCTCGGCTCCCTTATTATTAAACAAAGTACAATTGCCGCGTTTCATTATTTTTCTCTATGTCAAATCGAAAATCCAGTTTATTAATTGGCTCTTCATAAGTGTGTTCACTTTCACAAAGGCCAGATTCATCTAAGTGACCCAACAGCATGATGCTGCCTTTTTAAATGTAGAACATAAGCACCAATCATAGGGTGCTGACAGCCCTCCGACCTGGATCCAGCTTGTTCTTTTTAATGTTGAAAATGAATCAGGAGCTTCAGATATGATTTACTGTATGAACCGCTGCAACCATTTATTTATCTAAAAAAAACACAGAAAACATGACTCCCAAGGAAAAACAAAAACAACTCTTTATTTCCCCTCTTACCATTAAGTTGCACTTTAAAGGTTTTACTGTTTAAGTCTTCAAAAACGTAACTCAAAGCATTTTAGAGCGAAAAAAAAGAAAGAAAAAAAAAGCCACTATGAGCTGTAGACAACGTACCGCCATGAGAGGCAGCTCCAGCAGTCACCTGGTGGAGAGGAGCCACTGTGGCCCCCCCAAAGAGAAGGCACACGTTTCCAAAAAAACTGATGGCATTAAAATACCGTCTACAGAGTTTCCTGACCAGGTTACAAGTCCGCACCAGTCAGGATAAAAATGAGTATAAAATGGCTGACAAGGATTTTTATTTTTTTTTTTTTTTAAAAGGAGTATTCAAGTGAGGTATCGGAGTGACATGTTTCAAAGAGGCAATTACCTTACCTTTGAGATGATGAAAACACAGACGACTAAGAGCATGATGAGACTGCTTACAGGTAAAGTGACCAGTGGAAAATGCAATGGTATCTTTATAGTAAACAACAATGGGCAAATAGTGCATTTCTTAATACGGTGTGATAACACAAATGGCTTTGAGTGCACAGGAACCTGCAGGATATACTGTTAACATGGCTTTACCAACATCTGTTAGGTGGATACTTTCATATAAACTATACGATGATTTATTACGTGATAAATGTATCAAAGTAATGATTCATTGTAATAACAGAAAAGTCAGGAGCAAATCTAAAGCTGTGATTTAGAGCTAAATATAAAACGTAAAAACACACAGAGACACTCTCCATACAATATTATGGCAAACACACCAGGTTTTGGCAACGGCTGACACTTAAAGGTTTGAGTTTGATCTTACACTGGTAGAACACATTTTTGCATCATCTTTGCACGTTCCTCCACGGCGGGGGAATCCAGCAGATTACATTCCTGTTCTTCTGAATCTGATTTTCGCACTACATTCACAGTCTTGAGAGAAAGAAAAGGTGTCAGTGTGGATATTTAAGTATGGTTAGAAAAAATAAAAGGTACAAAAAAAAATGCAGCTGGTGTAGTTTTCAAGGACCCCTACAGGTGGAGCTGTGTGCTGTTTGTTCTGTTCTGCCAGTGTAAAAAAAACACAAAAGTGCATATTCCTCCAGATAGGGGCTTGGCATAAAAGTATTACACCCAACACTGATGAGTCAGTGCACCTAATGACTTCTTTTTGTCATTTTTCTTTCTAAAGTAACCAGCTCACTTTGTTTTTCAAACAAAAAACATAGGAGCTTTATAAATCACCAGTGTGCGATGAAAAAACTGCATGCAAGAATGCTAATTTGGCAAAATCTAATGGTAATAGGTTACTTTTTGTTTATATATTTTTAGAAGTGTATCACATTTCACTAAATCTGTTATATTATCAATCTTTTCTTTTTTTACACAAAGGTTCAAGTATTTCTCAGTGTCTCCGGTCAACAGCTGGACAGTCAAACACTCTTGTATCGTATAAGGTACTGCTTTGCATCTGAAACAGACCGTTTCTGCAGTACAGGAAAGGGGATCTGCGAATCTTCCTGGTGTCTCGCCGCAGCAGTCGCCTACCCTGGAATTGTTAGGGAGAAATGTTCACCCAGAGCCAGCCCAGAAGTGTCCCGTAAACCCAGGTTCTCACATAAAGCTTCCTGCCGTTCTCTGTCAGCAGCATTGGCAGTGTGAGGCCTCCTAAAATCATGGCAGAGGGCAGGGACTTAGAGAGTTTCAGCGGGGAGATTCTGCCCTCGCCGGGGAATCTGCACTTTTTGTCCGGATCCTCTGACTCGTAGAAATCTGTCAGCAACCTTTAGGACAAAAAAAAAAGGAAGAGAGGCTGTCAGAGAAGTGCAAGGAAGAATAAAAATAAACTGTAGAGTGAAAGAAATTGAGCAGAACGACACATACAGGACAAACATACATCAGGTGTGTTTTTAGTCGAGCTGATAAATAAATCATTATTTCAATCTAATATAAAATCTTCAATTTTACTTATTTTATGTTATTAATTTTACTATGGTTCAAAAATGTGTGGAGTTAGCCATTTATCCTTAATTAGAAAATCATAAAAAAATAAATAAAAAGTTTCATCAACACTGTCTGAACAAAGCAGCTTTTACAGGTAATGCGGCGACTTTTCTCCAGATTCAATTTTTTTTTTCATCTGTTATATTCATTTACTTCAGTAAAAACAACAAAAAACATTTCAACACTGAAAAGACAGATATAAGAAGTAGAAAGAAAAATATCTTAAATAAACCTTAACATCTTCATCTCATAAAAATCATTTCACTAAAGCACAGGCCAACCATCCAGACAGTCCGAAACACAAACAGCAACCACTAAGAAAAGATGATGTCATCCTAGACAATAACACAGCCCTCCGCTAAGTCAATATACTTCATCATTTGTTGTATTTTATAGTTTCTTCTAAATAAATATAAAAAGACTCACAGTTTTTTTTAAAAGACAAATACTAATGCAATACTAATGGCTAAGTTAGCACTACATGCTAACTTAGCCCTCGCTCTGCAGGTTTGTTAGTGGTTTCTAGAAGATTTTTAAATAGACTGAGAGGAAGGCCTGGAAATTAATAGCGTTTTTATCATTATCCTCTCCAAGGTTACGCTAACAGAGCACGTCTTGATGTTCAAATGTTTTCCTTACATCTAATCTTTTGGGTATCTTTGTTCACATTTCTAAATAAATGTCGGAACGGTTCAGGACATAAAAGCAACCCACATACGAAGAAGAACGCAGACGACACAGAGCAACGGACTGTTTATGGAAGTAAAGACGGATGCGGCTGTAACTAGAGGTGTTAAATACAAAAACCCTCAAAAACGTGACAGTAGATGCCGATGTCTGTGTAATTATTAAATATCGAGCAATGGGAGCTGACAGACTTATTATAGAAGGAAGGCAATGGCTGTTGGTTAAACAATCAGCGATGCTGCTGCTGCTGCAAAGGTCTTGGTGGAAGATTAGTGGGAGTCCTGGCAATGATAAAATGACGGCAGATGCTTTAAAAAATTATTAGTATTTATCTAATTTAGTAGGTGTGGAGGTGGCTCAAATCCTTTTTTGGTAGAGCGGAAATTCAAGTAAAATTCGAACATAATTCATTAATTCAAAAGGGAAATTAAATGTTGTAGTAACTCATGAGCAGTTTTTCAACAGGTTGTTGTGTATGTTGATATCTGTGGGCAGGAAGGATTTTTTTTTTTAATCAGTTTTCTTCCACAGGATCTGGAGAAACCTCTTGTGAAAACATGGTTGCTGTTTAACAATCTTCTGAAGAGGATGCCCACTGCTGCCCATGATGTTCTCCACTTCTTCTTTGTGAAATCATCATCAGGCCATTCATTCAGCACCACATGTGGGCAAAAAGATTGTCTGCCTTTGTATGTCCAGCATGTGAAAGAACTGACAATAAATAAAACATTGAACTTCTTTTAAAGCGAACCTAACAGTTGAAAGTAACAGTGGTGCGGGCGTGCAGGTGGCGCAGGGGTTAGCGCGCATGACCCATGTACGGAGGCCTTAGTCCTCGACGCGGGCGACCCAGGTTCGAATCCGGCTTGTGGTCCTTTCCCGCATGTCTCTCCCCCTTTCTCATCCCCCCTTTCCTGTCAGCCTACTGTCAGAAAAATGAGCCACTAGTGCCGTAAAAAGCTGAAAAAAAAATAAAAAAGTTTACCACTAGCAAATAATGCTCCACAGGCGCATTGGGGTAACCGATTTTCTTTCACCACAAGCTTATATAATACTAAACGAGTGTATTCTACACCATGTATACACACTGAATGTCCCATGCTCACAATTCAGTGACAACGAGTGCAGCTGAGCTGCATAAAGCAGACATCCCAGGCACGTGAAAAAACTTGGCAAATTGAATGAATGATTAAATTAAAGATAACTTTCTAGGTCATCCAGAGGTCACCATACCCCATTAAGCTACAGATTGAACCAAATTTCTGGAGTTATATGTAGCTTTCCTTTTTAATATATATGTCACTATTCAACCAGATGTAAGCACTGCATTTGTTTTCAGAATATGAATCTACTGCATACCATAATAAGGCATTTCTGTGCTAGTATTGAAAATACCTGTCAGCATGTTTACCTTACTTAGTTGGTGGAATGATTGGGTCACAATATTTAGTAGTTCAGCCGTTGTTTTGGATCTGCCTATACCCTTGGCAACCCCGTATTATTTTCTGTTAATATCTCGCTCTCCGGACTTCCCAGTGAAAGTTGTCATCACTTTTGTCTTGATCCTGACACCATAGTTCATCAGTAAGGTCAGTTTATTGGCAAAACTTTGTACTTGCTACTGTACTCTAGTGAATGTCAATTAGTGAACACATCTGCATTACTCAAGTTTCATAATCATTTGTACAGTAAGGCTATGCACTAAGGACCAATCAACCTTTTTATTTATTAGTCTGGTAAAAACAATCTTTAAAATAACTCTTGAAAAGGTAAACTAGTAATTTAGAAAATTCATACTTGATTGTGTAAAGCAGAGCCAGATTTTGTTTTAGTGGGTCATCTCTTCTGTGCATTACTGGAATGTAGCTTGTTTATTAGTCACTTGAGACACTCAGCCTCTACACGGCCCCACAAGCACGAAACCACGGCTTTCACAACACTTTTTTTTCTTACAGTATCCAAGCAGTGTGTTGCTCAGGTTCTTCCTGTGTAGGGGCCTCACAGTCCCTGTAAATTCAGCAGCTTCTCAAGTCTCTGACCAGGGTAAACAAACAGACAGCTAATGACTGGGGCTGTGAGGTGGAGCTGGGGCATGATATATGAGCAGCTGTTTCTTTTCTGCTGGCTGAGTTGAGGGTAAGTGTTGAAGCTTTAGACCTTCTGCCCACCCTGGCTGAGCAGGGGGGAGGGGTACTCTGAAGGCTCAACCCAAGGTGAAAAGGGTGCCATGGTCCTGGAAATGGAGACGAGAGAGAGACTTAGTATGACTCGGCCAGTTGGGTTGGGGGTGGGGTGAGCAGTTTGGATGGGTGCTGTCTGCCTTGAACCTTTAGGAGACATAAATCCTTCTGTTGCTAACATGCCGTTTTGCTGTTCTCTCTCTCACTGTTTCTCTCAGCTTTCCATCTGTATGTGATTTGGGCCTGGCTCATGGGAGAGGTATTCCCACAAGAGGAGAGAGAGATCAGGGCAGGGAGGGAGGAGAGAGAGGAGAGAGGAAGTCCACAAAAGTTAGTTTAACTGGATTCAGCAAGGGCCGGGACAGGGGGCAGTGCTGGATCTGGACATTAGGAGGAGCGGAAAAGCGAAGCGAACAAGTGAAGAAGCCCAGAGGACACTGCCTGTGACAGAGACGGAGAGGGGGAGATCGTTGGACGAACACAAATATGGCTACTAAATCCCTGTTCTGCCTCTGCGTTGTCTCCATCCTCTCAGGGATAGTTTGTCCAACTTCTGCCAACAGGTTTGGGGAACAGCAACAAACTGTACTTCAAGTAAGATCCCTCTATACTTTGATTGGTCTTCTTCTCGTGTTATCTGGTGATTCCTTTGGTCTGTTGTAACGTACCTCCTGCTTAAATGGATGTTTTTTGCTTGTAGGCAATGGGTCCGGTTCATAAAACGCTGACTGTCCCCACTATGTTTTCACAGTGCATTGCGGTCATGCATGTACATGTTTGTTTTAGGGTCACTTTGAGAATGGAGATCTGATAATCACTGGAGTTACAGTGCTGTCTCCCCTGCTGTCATGTGGCTCCTGCCCCTCCCTGACAGTTTCTTAATAAAAACTAGTCTTTAAGCCACAGTTCAAGGGAAAAAAACTGAGAGCCAGTACGCGAGGAACTACTAGGAACAAGCTCTTTTTAGGCTAAATTACTGCTGGCTTAGCCGCTTAGTTTAGCTTCACAAGGTAAACTCAAAAGATTGGAATGACCTTTTAGAATAAGAGGTTAACACCAAAAGAGTTTAAATGTAAAGTAAAACCCCTCATTCATGTATGCTTGACTTGCAGAAACCATACAATAGCTGTAGTAGGCTAGGTTATCCTTAAAACACTTTCTAGATTCTCTGTGAATGGCCGTTGATGCTTAAGTCATGCTTAGGTAGTAGATATTATCCGAGAACTGTGATTATCTTGTTTGTGTTAAACCTGTTAGCACTAAACTGTGAATATTTAGACACTAAAACAGCATTTGACTCAATGGCTGATCCTGTCTTATCTTCTAAAAAGGCAAATATCTAACCAAAGAAGGGATTTTGAATTGCACTTTTGGACACATATCACTTTTTGGCTAATCTCAAAGACAAAATATGCGCCACTTTTATTGAGTTAAATCCATGAAAAACACCAGCGAAATACGATAAGACTGTTTGTCATCAGTTACCAAAGGGGGGAAATCAACACTAGGCACTGGAATTTTATGCTATAAGTTCAACCAACATCTCAAGTTTTTCTTCATTTCATAGATTTATTCATGCATCAATGCCAACAGGCATAAAATGTCCTAGTTGTCTATGACTATAAAAACTACATATAACATATTATTTATTTTTTTACACTTTATTTTTATTCAATTTGTTAGCTCAACAATGTTGATGTCTGCTGATCCCTCCTGGTGTAAAAATTGTTTTCAGGCTTAAAATGCACAGAGCAAACATTATCAGGACAAGCACTTTGCATTTCATGAACATAGTTTTGATTGTTTTTATGGGCTTAGTGTGTAACAGTATCCATTTAACTTTTCATACCTTCATAGTTCATACGGCCTTTCTGAAGCTCTTAATACCAAGTGTTTATCTGATACATAACTTTTTAAATAATATTCATGTATCAGTATTGTATTTCTGCACTAAAATACCTAATGTATCACAAATAACACAAATAACTTTAATATAAGTTACTAAAAACTGACAGTTCTTTTAGTTTGCCAGAATTTTCTTTGACAACTCCAATTAATTTCCTGACTCATATTTTGTGGATTAGGCTTTATAGGGTAGATTTTAAGACTAAACGCATGTCTTGAAGTCTGTTTAAATCTCCCGCTAGGATTCAAACCCCAGACAATCTTCAGAAAACATTAAATCAACTGTCCTTTTTAAAGTGTGCTTGACTGAAAGCAGAAATGTTGAGTCATTATTTACAGGTCAAGTCTCAATACTTTTGCTCCAATTCATAGTCAAGCCTGTAGTATCTAATAGAAATGTTGTTTTTCCTTTCTTCAGAAAATTGATAACATCTGGAGCCATAACCTTGATTTGTTGTTGGTTAGGAATCCATCTAAGTCAGCTCATTGTTTATAGTCAATAGTATTCTTTTTATATTTAATAATTATCAAAAATATTCTTTGAATCATTTAATAACTGGTTAACCACTAGTTTAAATGCGAAAGAACTATAGACATTAAAGCTCTAAGAAGGGAACGTCTCATTACTTTAAACAGAACTGAATAATTTAAAGATAAAAGGTTTTGGTATATTTTCACAAAGGTGTGTGATCTTGATCATGTCTACATCACATTAAGGCAAATGGACATTTTCCCTTTATAAAAACGTGTTGTTCTGCCGTAGAACCGATGCATGGCTGCTTTACAAACAGCTAAAACCCATTGGATTTTATGTTTTGTTAAAAGTATGTTTATTTTATACTGCAGGAATTCACCCAATAAAAGTTTTACTTGCAGTAAAATCTGCACCACTTATTATTCTGTAGTTTTTGGTATTACTGAACCACTGCTTATTTTTTTGTATATTTTCCATCCTTCTTTGTTTTCATACTTTTTTGACCTTAGTGTCTCCTGAGAGGAAGCGTAGCCAGAGACTTTGTGTGCATAGTTTCAGAGTCTGGGGGAGATTCTCATGACCTGGGATCTGTTCTTTCCCTGAGGATGTTCACCAGACTAATGTCTAGATGCCCCATTTAAAGCCATTATAAGTACAGCAGCAGCATAAACCGATAGACAGACAGGAAATGAGATTCCAGATTGATGTTCTAATCAACACTGCACAGATTCAGGAGAATAACAGGCTCCTGCAGAAATATCGGGTGATGCCATGATGGAGTAAAGCTAAAAATCCACAGAGAGTATTTACTTTAAACACTAGTCATCTGTTGAAGCGGAGCCTGTCGTTATGTTTGATAGCAACTCTGTGGTGCAGAAGGAAAGCTTTTTGGTTTGTCCTGGACGCACTGAAAGCCGAATTAGATAAATAAATATTGAGATGTGACATCAGAATGTGGCAGAAGTGAAAAGGCTGAAGCTTTTCCACATGCTGAATGTCAGCTTTGTGTTCTGTAATAGATGCAGTGGGGGGGTTGAAATCGCTGACAGTGCATGTTGCTGATTAAAATGCAGAGTGTTAACATCTGTTATTTAGGTTCACTATTAAAAGACTCACAGTCGACTAATTTAAGAGACTCGCCCTTTTCCAACACTTTTTGCAGATAAACTTCATAAATAGATGAAGTTTAGTACTGTCTACAAGCACTGATCAGTATTTCAACATTTTACTCCACATCTGTTGTAATCCTGCTTTTGTGCCTAAACCCATCTGTGTGGCGCCCTCCTCAGGTTTAATGAGTGCACTGCATGTGATTTTGAACTAGTTTTGCTGGTGGCTCTACCGTTGTTGTGAGATCACCCAAAAATACCTGACAGCAGTATCTCTGTTCTAGGAAAGCAGCTCCATCTTTGTCTGCCTCTTTGTTAGAGTTAGTCTGGCTTCGTCTCGACCTCTGCTAACAGCAGCAACACTGCTGCAGGACCGTAGAGTAGAGCTAATAATAATAGCTAATAATGCTTTTCCTTCATTTTGCTTCCTGGTCTTCCAGCTTGTGGCTGCTCCTAGCTACTTTTCTCATTGCACCTTTCAAATAATCCCCCCAACATGGACCTTTAAATCCTGGTTTAAAGCCTTTACACATCTCTTATAACATCTCTGTAGTGTGCACCTTGCCACATTTGGCGTTGTTGGCAGGATCCATGTGCTATGCCGCTAGACGGTCCATGGATT
>JAUZNJ010022856.1:0-16969 GCA_034780135.1 Jordanella pulchra | reverse complement strand
TCCATTTTTTCCCTTTCAACCATGCCTGCTATCAGCAGTAAAATGTTGTTTCACTTGATGAACTTCCTTCAGAAAATATTTACTCAGCTATGCAAAACATGAAGGGGTGCCAATAATGGTGAGCAGGACTGTACATGTTGACAACACTGAAGACAGAGGTGAAAAGAACTGTGAGACATACTTAAAATCGTTGGTTTGACTAAACATGTTAAACAGCCAACACACAACCGCGGACCTATTTTGGACTTGGTCATCAGTAAATGTCTAAATATTTCTAATGTTTCTGTTGCCGTATGAGACAATTTTTCTTTTTACTTTGAAACTATTTTTCCCACTGACCTAATTACCAAAATAAATGTTAACTGAAAGCATGTTATCATACACAGTGCAATTGAAATCTTCACCCAGGTTTATCCTTCTGCTTACACTTTACTCTGTAACTCAGCAGATGAGCTGGTTGATCATTTCCTTTCTAAAATTTCAGACATCATTGATTCACTTGCTCCAGTTAAAGTGTACTATACGTTTTCTCTGGGAAGATGAAGTCTCCATGGAAATAATCTCCAGCAGTGAGAAAAGAAGGGGAGCTGAAAAGACGAGCAAAGGTGGCGAAAGTATGGACCCGTAGTTGAAAATTAAATCTATGAAGAGAAACTTCACAAATATAATATACAACTAAAAGTTGCAAAAGAATCTTTCTTCTGAGATTATCAAAAAAAACATTAGCAATTCTAGCGCCTTATTTGCCACTGTCGACGAGTTAACAAACCCTCCCATCTCTGTGGTTAATGAACTCAGATCTAAAAAGGCCTGCAATGACAAGTTCCTTACTGAGAAAATACAAGGTCTTAGAAAAGAAGTCTGTACATCAATGTCAACTCCAGTACCATCACCTGTTAGAATAAACTATGTTAAAATGTCCCAATTCTGTCAAATAAACTGCAAAGGTTTAGAAGCAATTGTTCAGCAGCTAAACTCCTCTTTCTGTATTCTTTATATTTACCCACAGCTTTTATCAAGAAGGTTTTACCTGTTTTAGGGTCTAATTTAATTGAAATCATAAACACATCCCTTGTGTCAAATGTTTTGCCCCAGACCTTAAAAACAGCAATTATCAAACTATTATTGAAAAAGAGGAGCTTGGGCAAATCAATCCTGCAGAATGACAGGCCCACCTCAAACCTCTTGATCAGCAAGATTATTTAAAAAGTTGTGTTTCAACAGTTAAATCCATTCTTACCAATGACAGTCTTCCAGTCAGGTTTCCAACCAAGACTTCCCTCAGTGCAGCATTTGATATTGTTGACCACTTGATTTTATGATACCTTACTGGACTGGGTTAAATCCTACCTGAAGGACACGGACTTTTATGTGTCAGTTGGGAACTTTAGAGACCAGAAAAATCCCATGTGGGTTCCTCAAGGTTCCATTCAAAACTCATCCATGCATTTATTTTTAGTAGAATTGATCACTGCAACAGCGTCTTCATAAGTTCTCCTAAAAAGTCCATCAGAGCTGCAGCTGATCCATAATGCAGCTGCCTGTGTTCTCACTAGAACTAAGAAAGTAGAGCACATAAGCCCGGTTTTAAAGTCCTTCCACTGGTTTCCTCAGAGAATAGACTTTAAAATCCTTCTGTTTGTCCTTAAATCACTGAATGGATCAGAACCTCAATAGATAACAGATTTGTTGTCAGTAGATCAACCTCCAAGAAGCATTCAGGTCTTCTAGTTCCAGCTACTCTGTCCACCCAGAACCAGAACCAAGTTCCTTATCCCAAATGATCCCAACAAAAGCACAGCCAAGCATTAATACAAACAGCTGTGGATCAGGTATTCTTAGAGCATATGATTCCCCAGACTTCATCAAATTAAAGCAACAACAACAGAAATTATTTGGTTCTTCCCAAAACAAACGAAGAAAGATTTATTTTTGTCAGACTGTTCATCTTGTTTCAAGAGTTATTTCTTTATTCCAAGTCTCCAACTTTAAACTCTAATCTTATTTTTTTTTACATTCAAA
Source organism: Jordanella pulchra (assembly GCA_034780135.1). Classification (NCBI taxonomy): domain Eukaryota; kingdom Metazoa; phylum Chordata; class Actinopteri; order Cyprinodontiformes; family Cyprinodontidae; genus Jordanella; species Jordanella pulchra. Next base: position 14,947 of record JAUZNJ010022856.1, on the reverse strand, counting down.
TCAAAATGTTTTGCTGCTTGGACAGATAATTGTACTTATTTTCAGTACATTTTCCTCAGATTTCTGTGTTTTTAGCTGGTTTTTAAGACACCTGTTTTTGTTGGTGTTTTATTGCAGTAGATGAATAAAAAATGTATCAGCAAGCTTTCAATATTATTCAAAGGATAAAATGTGCAGGACTATCAGGCAAAACCATACTCACTAAATCTGTGCAAACAATTTAAGACTAGAGAGCAAAAGTACTGGATTCATTTTGAAATGTTGGTTCAAAATACATTCTTATGTGTCAGTCACTCATTCATCTGTGGAATATTAGTTTTAAATGCTTTGTATGTGAGCATTACTTATTTGGGTTTTTTTTAATTGCTGTAATTTATAGAGAAACTCACAAGCCAAAATCTAATCCCCAATCTATCAGTATGTCTAAAAAACAATGTATTTTTGTCCCTTACTTTGAAAAAGTACGAACAGGAAATGTTTAGCAGCTCTCACCTCTGAGACGGTCTAAAATGGACGTCATCTTCTGAATGGAAGCGATGGGCGTCCTCTGCAGTGGGCGTGGCTGCAGGTCGGCTGTGGGTGGATATAAGGGATGGACAGATCCGTCTGCCTGACTCTGTGTTAGTGCTTGATAGATGATTAGCCAACACAATAGGGTTCCCGTTAGAATCAAGGGGGGCATCCTTCTCACAGCCTGGTTTTAGCAGCTCTGAGTCAGTCTGAGGGGAAGACTCTACCACGATGTTAGGAATAGGGAGGGGTGATGGGTACGGCTCCCTGTGGGAAAGCTGTAGTTTCGTCATGTGGTTGACAACCGAGGCTACATTGAAGACTTGCTGTGGAAAAATGCAAACACAAAGATTACTATGTGACAGCAGAGGAAAGAACTATTACTTAATATCAGAATACCATCTTGTCTGATCACAATCAATTTTTGTTCTATTGTATTTTTCACAGTAATCTTGATTTACAGGTATTTTATAAGACAAGTCCAATTGCATCACATCCAATTTGGTTTAAATGAATTCTACTCATACCAATATTTGATCCTGTATTCAGATTTAAATACAATCACATACATTCAGGTTCAATCTGGCTATAAAACAGCACAGAATTCTGTTTTTACTGGATATCTACAAAACATCAATCCACTTCAATTAAATGATTAACCAACCAATTACACTGATGGAAAATGACAAGATGAGACCACAGCATCATCTTTAAGATACACCTATATTTTGAAAACCATATTGCACAGACCTATAGTGATCAATTATTATAAGTTAATTAAATCAGAAGGAATCTGTGTTGAAGTACCTGCTTGGTGCCTGTTAAAGCTTTGAATTAAAACAAGTCAAACAATGTTTGAAAGTTTTTGGTGTGATGATATTAATGTGAATAACTGTGTTAGATGGACAGGTGATGTATAGTGACATACATCACTATACATGAACTGACTGGAAATTGTATTGTGACAGACTCTGTGAAACTGGGAAACATGGTATCACGGTAAAGCTGGTGATTTAGACCCAAGTGACACAGAGGAGTACTTTGATCCATCCCATGGATCCAATCTTCAACGATGCAAATGTTTTCCTGGACTACCGCCTCCAGAAAATGTCTTCCAAACATCGCCGATAGTTTTTGCAGAAGACATTTACACTAAAAATGTCAAGTTTACTCATTTCTGGGCCTGCAGGTGGCGCAGTGGTTAGTGCGCACGACCCATGTATGGAGGCCTTAGTCCTCGACGCCGGCGACCCAGGTTCAAATCCAGCTTGTGGTCCTTTCCTGCATGTATCTCCCCCCCTCTCATACCTCCTTTCCTGTCAAGTTTACTCATTTCTACTATAATGATTTCCTACCTGAGCGCTGAACAGAGACAATAACTAGATTTTTCTCTTTCCTCTTTACAGTTAATCTCCACCTTAATATCTGAACACATTATTGTAATCTGTCTACGGTTTAAAGAGTCAACAGACCTTTTAACCTTTTCAGTTTTTAAGAGGTTGCTTTAACACTTTTTTTGATCTCCTTAGGCCACAGCTTCCCTTAATACACAATTTCACTTTGGTGATATGCTTACATAAAGTAAGCATTCAAATTATTCAGCTCAGTGTTGGTAAAGATGTACGAAATGAGGATCAGGCCAAAATTCAGCTGTTCCTTGTCCTGAGGTAGCATGTGAGTGGATGTGAGTAGGGATTACTCTCTACTGACCGGAGGTAACCTTGAGCGGAACCAGGCTCTGACTGGTCATATATTTGAGACTGGACCGTCCATAATCATGAGAAGGAATCAGACAGGGATGATAGGTCTAACATTATGGGCAGCAAAGACTTTCCTTTTTATTACTCTATTTACACTTTTTTTGAACAAAGAAAATCTGGTTGTGGCAATAAAGTAACAAACAACAGCATCACCAACCTTCCATTTAGATTTGGCAAAGTTTCTCCCCATCTGTTCACAGACGGACTGATAAATGTCCAGGTCTTTGGCTGTGTTTTCAGCAATCCTGATATCACATCAGTGGGATACGTTAGTCAGAACAAACCAAAAGATAAGATCACAACAGCCGTTTGTGCTAAAGAAGCAGAACTCACCAGGGATGTCGGAGAGCCTGTTCGGTGGAGAAGCGCTTCGTCGGGTTTTTTTCCATCAAGTTCCGAATAAAGTCTTTGGCTGTTAACAAAGGAGGCGATACTTTACATAAAGCATCTCTATGTGAACAGCAGCATGCTTACACCCCTGCAGCATGGCAGTTTTATTAAGATCACTAATTCAGAGTGTTTACAGCGGGGCTGTCTGAAGTGCAGCCAGCCACTATTTATTCAGAGGAGTTTAAAGTGGAGCGTGATCAGAGTTCAAGAACGGCTACAGTTAGGTTGGCCATAGATACACATATTCCTGCTTCGTCCTAAGTATGAATCCTCTACTTTGTTTTGTGAAAGTCCTATGGCACGGCACCACGTATAAAGATAAACACCTAAACGATAGAGTTAGACCAATAGATCGGCCGACCGATATTTTTGGCCAATAAATAACTAAATCTTTGCCAGTTCATTGCAGCATTCAGCAGCCATGCCTTGTACATGTGAAGGGCATGCAGTATTCCTCCCTCCATTTGCCGTTTATCACCAATGTTTTATTTACTTGGTTAAGAATTTCTATTACTTACGCTTCAATTGAGACGAGTGGAGCACTTGTGGTCTCTTTACTCAGGATCTATCTGGTAAAAAACATTGTCAACTACTTTTATTTTCCTGATTTTGATCTAAAACTTCCCTTTGCAGCCACAAATGTGTTGAAGTCATTCTGCTTGACCTTTGTTAGATAATATTTACTTTTAAAACCACGGTTTTCTTGGATTACCTGCTGACCTTTTTATATTACAAGGAATTTATTCAATCACATCTTTATCTGTTATTTTTACAACAATAACAACTGTTTTCTTATTGAAATGTATCCACTAACTGCACACTGACCTTCTAGTTCAGGCTTGCTGAACTCTGGCCCTTTAGGTCCGTTTTCCTGCACATTTTAGATGCATTTCTGCTCCCACGTCTGAACGCCGTTCTTAAATTATGCAGCCGAGTCTAGAGTCCTGCTGATGACCTGATTATTTGACTCAGGTGTGTTGAAGCAGAGACACATCTAAAAGGTGCAGGAAACCGGACCTAAGGGGCCAGATTTGTTCTAGTTTAAATCTACATAATTCATTCCTTTCATCATCCTTCTATTAGTCTCCTATTGATTTATATAACCATGTATCTACTGCATGTAAGGAGCTATCCATCCTAAGGTAGGCTGACATTCAGCAACTATATCTGGCTTAATCCAACAGGTCAAACCACTATAAATGTCTCCAGAGGGTGATGGCACAGTATGCTTGTTTAAATCAGGCTAATCTTAAGGATTATCTGGACAAATCCTCCTCTAGGCAAGCCAAGGTAAATGTATTTATATGACAGCATTCATGCGACGGGAAATTATAGCGTTTAACTGGACAAAGGATAGAAAATAAATTACACATAATCATTGGGTTAAAGAAAAACTAATGTTTCAAGTACTTTAACAGTCAGGTTTGTTAATCAATAGCTTCAGTAAAATGAAGTGTTTCCAGTCCTGATTGAAATAATCAAAGTTCCTGCCAATCCACAGACAACCTTAACCCAAACGACCTTCTCTACTCTATTTCCATCTGAGGACTTTGTTCCAGCGTAGCTTAGTAAAGTTTTCTGACTCATCGCCGAGCAAAGTCTCTGCCATGCAGGTCATATCATGATGAAAACATGGCGTCTTTGTCAATCCTGATCAAATGAGAGCAACCTGCAGTCGGACTGCTGCTATTTTTCAGCTCATCATCTCATTCGAGGCGTTTTCCAAGTCAGATGGAAATCAATGAGAAGCTTTGCTAAACTTTAAGCACAGAAGTTGTTTGGAAACTTGTCATGTAAACTGAATAGAACAACTTTTAAACTGATAGATTTTGACCATTCCTGTCAACTGGTGAAACTGGTCACGTCACCAGTGCTGCTGACGCGTCTTTTCAGCTGAGATCAGCAGTTTGTCTTTGTTTGGTTGTTGTTAGATAATTTTTACTTCTTAAATCATGGTTTGGTGGGTCAGCAGTAACAGCTGATCTTTTTAAATTAAAAGGTATGTATTCGTCATTCATTGGTTGCGAGACCCACTGGAGGAGCCCAAGGTTTGACTTTTTAGCTGAAAAGATTATATTAATATTAATTCCTTATCATATCGTCCCTTTCGTTAGATGCACCGCTCCCTTCTGCATCAAAACAACCATACACAATACAAGACAAATATAAGGCTTTATCCTGGAAAACACTTCAGACTGAACCTTTGTATTTCTATGATGCTTGTTTAGCCCATATCAGTACAGGAACAAGAGCCACACAACAGTGACTCTACCTTAACAATATCCCTTCACTTGGAGTCTTAAAGTTTAAGCAGCAGCATCAGTAAAAGCTGAACATTTCCTCCTTGCCTGATTCAGAGATGTCATCCCAGAAAGGTGAGTGGAAGGCGTAGTCAGCCCTCATGATCTTTGAAAACAGATGAGTCTCGTTCTCTTCAAAGAATGGAGGGTAGCCAGAGAGCCTGCAGAGAACAGATTACAATAAGCCCTCAGTGATCTCGGGTTACAAAATGCAAAGATCTACGTAGAAGTGGAAGCCGGCTGCGTTTGCCTGGTGTTTTATGAATGTGCTGAAAGACGTGTTACTAAATGGAGGAAATCTAGACTTGGTGTGTTTTATGTGAATGTGTCTCTTTCTGTGTTTGCTTTCTCTGAATTGAAAAACAAAAATATCACTGAAAAACAAACTGGAGTTATTTCCTAGTGAAATATATGTTGTGGTGATGTTACAAGAGGGAAACAGGCTTACAGGATGTATGTGATGACTCCAATGGACCAGCAGTCCACTGCTTTGCTGTAGGGTTTCTGAGCCAAAACTTCAGGAGCTGGAAGGTAAAACACCACATTCAGGGAAAAAGCAGCTTCCAACAAAGATTGATTGGATCATGGAGGTCAATGAAAGCCATGCCAGACAGCGTGAAATGAGGATTAGCTTCATAGAACGACGCCTCAGGGGGTTAGAGATGGCAGACATATAACATCAATATATTGACAGGAAACAGAATTCGAGCCCAATGTTATCCTCAGAATGACATCCGCCTTAACACCAGGAGCTAATGGAGTACCAATTACATGACCTCCGACATGCATTTTTATTATTGTATATTCATTTTAATTTGAGGTTAGTCATTTCATTCTTCAAACAAGAGACATTTATTTCTAGTTTCAATAGTTTGAGGTAGAAAAAGCCAAGAATTCAGTGTCTTTTAGAAGGTTATTACAAAATAAAATATATAAAATAGAGAAGAAAAAAATCCCTTAATAGTCTCAAAAGTGGGAATTTGTTTTCTGTCTTGAATCTATTCCTTATCAGCAGTGATGAGGCTTAGTAGAAGGTAGAGATTTACTGATCAGATATTAATATTGGTTTCCATATATAGAGCAAAATTCTAGATGTGCCATCGGTGAGAATGGGCTCGATCCATAGAGGCACATGTGTTCAGTCTATTTTTATAATACATTTACAGAATGTTAACAATCCCTTACATGTTCAGCCCGTCGTCTGTCTTTCATTCAATACGTACATTTGGAAACCTTAGAGTTGCTTTTATGTTTTCTGACTTTACATTGATCTAAAACTGTCTTTTGGTAAATACACATGTATGTTGAGACAAATGATGCTCGGTTCATTGCAGCCTCTTAAACTGTAGTGATGATAACATTAAAGCAAACAGCTCCAGGACTAGACAAGTATCTGGAACCGCAGATATCCAAATTCATTTTGATATAACATTTTGAAAAAAAGGAGTCATTTTATACTTAAGTAAGAGCAGTGATACTTTACTATATTTTACTCGAGTACAATTTCTGGCTCCTCTACCAACTGTGAGAATCTTTGCTTCTCAAAAAACAAGCTTGTTTTAATCGAATACGCAGCAGGGAGAGACAGACTTTCTTCTTTTTTGTACTCGAGACTTATCGGATTAACTCTATTTTCCATTTGGTGAGTCTGAGAATGCAGTAAAAAAAGTTTATGCTATTGATTTTGAAGTTGTATAACTCAAAAAATGTTTGTTCCACCTGAATTTGTTATTGTGTAATTATTGTATGTCTTATGTTTATTTTTATCTCATTCTTTGAAACATCAGAAACTGCATAACTTTATATTTTGTGTAAATGAGTTTCTCAGTACTCGAGTAGCATTTTTACCAAATACTTTCACACTCTTACTTGAGTAAGTTGTCCAGTGGCTACTTTTAGTTTTACCTGAGTAAAAACACAATGAAGTATTGTTACTTTTACTTTGGTACATTGTTGGGGTACTCTGCTCAGTAGTTTCATAACAAAGGCTCCAAAGCTGCTAAAAGAGCTCAGATGAAAGCTTTATAATTGCAGCAAGCTAACATCTGGGACTTCAGAACAGGAAGTGCTTTCTGTGTGAGGTCTCGAAGCGATCAGTGGAGGTTTAACATCCCAGAATGTCACACAGACAACCTGAGGATCATTCTAGTTCTTCAATTATTCTGCTGTATCTGTGATTATAATTGGCCGCTTTGCTCATTAAATGCGTGATGAATATGGATAATAATAAAGAACTGTTTCTGGTAGAGGTCAACGTTAAACCAAACATCTGGGAAAACTTCATACCATCATGGCAAAGCTACTATAAACTACCCAACAAACAACATGACAGTTTGCCATCTTGACTCTTTTGGTAATCAGACCTGATCTCTCTGGGCTTTTCATATATCGCATAATTATTTGGATTTTGAATAGTTTTCAAACTGCTTCAGTCACCAGAGGTCCAGTGTTTTGCTTTAATCCAACTGCTCTGTAATCTTAGTAATAAACTAAATGGCCTGTTTAATTGTTGGACCTGTTTGGATTTTTTTTATCAGCATCTTGAATACTATAAATAGTCTTTAATGACTTTTTAAAGCCTTTTTACCCTATAATGTTGGACTATAGAGAATATACCCAAAGGGAGTGATGTTCCTTCCTCAGTGGTTTGTAAAGACATAATTTATGGATTAAAAGATTCAATTTTGATCTGAAGGAAAATTGGAAATAAAGGCATTATATCGCCAAGCTTTGTCAAACTTTTTAATTCACTCACCAACATATCCTGGAGTACCACAAGCTGTAGACATCACTCCATGTTCAAGAGTCTTAGACAGACCAAAGTCACTGACCATGATCTTAGAGTTTTCATCCATGTTATAATACAGCAGGTTCTCAGGCTGTGCAGACAGAAGGAGACAACATTGGGTTGGATTTTTTCTATAAATAAACGCATCTCATTAAAAAAATGAACTTTATGGGGCCTTTTTACGGGTTTTTGAATATGGCAGGTCTATGTCCAGCCCTGCTTTCATATGTGACATTTTGTCACATATATACACTCTCAAAGGATCAAATTATTAGACATTTATTACATCTCCAGTGTTATGCAGATGATACTGAGCTATATTTGCTTATATCTAGTACAATCAAATCCAGTAGATATACTACTAACATACGGTATCCTGATGATATCCTGTTTTTAAAATCAGATGCAACAGAATTTGTCATTGTAAAAAACAAATTATCCAACATAGTGGGTCACCTACTAAGGCTGCTGTAAAGAAACAAACAAGCTAGTATCCATTTCACCTTGTAAAGGACGGGGTCTGTTTACCTTTAAATCTCTGTGCACAATGCCGTTTTCATGTAGATATCCAACAGCCTCCAACACCTGCTGGATAACTTTGCTTGCATCTTTTTCGGTGTAAACCCCCTTGTCTAAAATGCGATCAAACAGTTCACCACCAGACACTCTGTTCATGCAAACACAGAGGAAGATTTGGAAAAACAAAGATCGGCTTTTCATCTTGTAGACAACGTATAGACATTCTGTGATTTTTTAATTTCTGTCCATTGATCAGATGTTTTCTATGATTTGATAATAAATATTTCTCCTTTTATCATTTGCTATAATTATGTCATCATTATAATGTTCAAATAGTAAATCATTACTTGACCCTCAGTGAGGATGTCTAAATAATTCAAGTATCCCCTCATCTATCATCCTCTGTTATCTGTTGGTCATTTTGCCTTACTTTACCTGAACCTTTTCCCATCACATTTCTAATAAAGTACTATTGTTATACATGTAAAATGCATTATGATCAGTTCTGTCTTTGTAGCTCATTATAAACAGCATCAGCTATTCGGTAGCTTTAACATGAGCATAGCTATAAGCAGTATAACGGAGTAGCTATAGTGTGAGGGGTGGATTGAGTCGACTTACAGCTGCATGACCAGGTAGTAATGTGTCCGGCTTTCATAGAAGTCCTCCAATCCCACAACATTCTCATGCTTTATCCTTCAAAAGTCAGAGACATCCGTTGTTTATTGTTCCCATGATAAATATTAGCTGCATTTAACTTTTATTGTCAGGATCAACAAGTAACTCAAAACAGCAGAAAACATGAGACTGGGCTTTTTTAGGCTCTGCTGACTAGAATCTAATGGAAATCCTCTGTGTGAATAACTCTGTAAAATGTTTTGGATTTTACCTCCTCAGTACATTGATTTCATTTTCCAAATTGCTGTTGGCGAGGTGTTTCTTCTTCAGGCATTTTAGTGCATAAAGCTGACCGCTCTTCTTTTCTCTCACCATGTAAACCTCTGAGAATGACCCCCTGCACAAAAACAGCACAGACAAGCCAACAGAAAAAGTAAAAATGAATGTAAAGAACAGCGAATGAACACATCATCCAAATTGTGTTTTCTGTTTTTAAGATTTCCATCATTATTTTTAAAGGCTTAAGACATCTGGCAAATCTTCATCTTTAACAGCTCAAATAAGTCTAAAAACAACAGTCATCTTTTTAACAGGCTGTTTATTTAATTCTAGAAAACTAGACCATTGGACCAATGCTTTCTGTGTGTAACATATAGTTTGCTTGTTGCTTTTGTATTACTATTTATTTCCTTTCAGTTTTTAACTACCTGGACAGATTTTTGGTTTTAAAAGGCTTCATATACACACTTTGAAAAATTTGTTGGAACCCCTTGGTAAATAAAAGAGACTCCCAATGTTCACAGAAATAATTGTATAAAATAAATAAATAATAAACACATATCTGAAAAAACAGATAAAAGTCAGAAACTGCTTTTAAGTAATGTTTCAAAAAATAAGCACATGTAGCAGGCCTGGCCAATCCAAGTTATAAATAAGAGAATAAAGGGGTTTGCCCTAATCAACCTCATTTTTTTTTTATTTCTTTTATTTCTTTTTTTTTTGGGGGGGGGGTGTTACATAAGGATTGCAAATGACCCTTTAGTAAAAATTGTAAATAACATCCATTAAACATCAGTGTGTCTGTTGGGAGCTTTTTAAAAAGATTTTGTCTCCTGACCAATCTCTACGAGGTTTCTTTTTGGTTTGGTAACACTTACATGTTTCAGATCACTGACAAAATGTCAACACAAAAGAATAGAACTTGGGTAGAAAAAAAAACAAAAAACATTTATTAAATCATGATTGTACCAATTAAATGGGGAAAGAATCTTTCCAAACCCTCTCCCAAAAACCTGTGAAAGCATGCGTGAGCTTCACCGTTACACACAGGCCTGATTACTGCCACACTGATGGGTTACAAAGGGCTTAAATATACCATGAACAACAAAAAGAAGCTTATAAAACCTTAAACATAATGACTTGGCAAAAAGAAATTCAAAAACAGACTAAAAGTACAAAATCTGTGACACGCAACTAAGATCAATCCTATAGGGTTCCACAAAACTGCAGGGAGAGTCCACACCTTTAAATGATAGAGCAGTGACAGGCTGGTCCATTGATCACTCACCCAGGAGGCCCAGGAGAACCTCAAACAAGCCTTCATCAACATTTGAAAGTGATATCAACATGTTTTTTTTGATCACATGAGGCATCTGGGTGTGACTACAAACACAAACTCAAGAAATGAGTCTTTCCTCAAAATATGGGTTGAGCTCCTGCTAAGTAGACTTTTACAGAAATATCAATGATCTACAAGGTTCTTCTTTGTAGAACTTCTAAAAATATAATGTACACAATTAGTACGCAGCAAAATGGAAGCTGAAATGAGTTTACAATGTTGCGTCAGTCACGTTTGCATAGACGGTCGAGCGATTCTGACCACCTCACTTCTCTCTCATTCAGCACACACTCAGTCAGACTCCTAATCCTCTAATGAAGTTCTGCTAAGATGCTCCAATTCAGTTCCACTGACGTAAGCTTTCAGACACACGCACACACGACACATTTAAAGCCAGGTGAGAAATGTGCATTAAAGCAGCTTTCTACAGCGGGACTGAGTTCATCAGTAAATCTGTCAACTGTGTGCTGCAGGTGACTGTCATGACTAACAAAGCAGCATGTGTTCCCTATATGGGCTAATGATGCACATGAAGCAAATTACAAGACAAGATGGCTGTTTACAGTGGACTGGATTAACTGAGCTCACAGTCTGTGCTCACAGGAGCGGCTCAACTACTTTAAGGCCACTTCAGTTATGGTAGCCTGTAAGAAGGCACCCAGCCTCAGCAGATCCCCATTCAGGACCAGTTCTAATTTTTAGACACGCTGCGTGTCTTTGCACCTTGTTATGTTCCTGGCCTCAGCCAAGACTGCATTGGTCCATTGGGGGGGGGGAATTACCTGGCACATGAGTTAGAAAACCTGAATTTTCCAGTTAATTTGCTTTGTGTTCACACATCATGAGGTGGATGTGGTTATAACCTGGTTAAGTAGGACAACAAAAATAAAGCTGTCTTCATTCACTTTGATCCTGAACCTTGGTTTGGTTTGTGGTCAGGGGGCCCTGCTTGGTGCTAGGCGGTCTTGCTGCTGGAGGTTGGTTCACACCCTGGGCTACTGGAGACACCGAGTCTTCACTGGTCTTAGGCTGACTGATCTTGTGCTTCAGCAACTACCTAATTCACAGATTTTCCACCGTGGATCATGAAAGGTATTTCTATCCGGATCTATAGCTGCATCATACATTAAAACCGTTTTCTTGCCATAAACTTCTTTCCCATACCCATGCGGGGGTCTTTGAGTTTGCAGTGACTCTACCTTGACTAGGCGCTGATCTCTGAGGAGTAGAATACAGCTGCCTAAATTTACAGCCAACATTTGGATTGAAAACCTGGTAACATTAGTGCCTGTAAGAAACCTTCTTTAGATATTGCAACTTAAATAAGCACAGCATAAAAGCACCTGATGTCTGGATAGTCTCCATTAAAAAGGCCTCAGACTCACTTTTGTTTTTTTTAGGTCAAGTCTCCAGATATCAGACTAAAATGAAACCAAGACTCATTCAGATTTAAGAAACAGGAAAAGCTTTTCCTTTTGAAAAGACCAATTATTTATGATGATGGTAAGATGGTAAAGATGTTTCACATTGCTTTGTGGGGAGTGTTTTTCTTTGGTTTTTGCAAAAAAGGAATCTTGTCAATAGTAAACCTCCAGTCTGTAGTGCTTTTAAAGTGTCGTCCTCGGGTGGAAGGTACTGCTACCCACCCCAGGCGAAACAACACAGCAGCCATTCGTACTGAAAGCAATGTGTTTCTTCAGGAAATGTTAAAGCAACAGGTTGGAAAAAGTGATTATTTTATGTTAAGTGTATAGAAACAGTTAAACCTACTGTGCTTATTTTCTGGACGTACAAACTTCTATGACACCAAAAATATTTCCAACAGAAGTTGTGTTTCGTTTATATTTGTTTGCTTGTCTGTTTGGCCAGTGTTATGTTTTCAATCACTGTCTAACCTTTTCCTGGTTTGGACAAGAAATCATTTATTCTAATCTGCTCAATACTTACGATCCCATTTTTCCCTTGAAATCAAACACATCCTTGATGTTGTTCACATTTTTCTTCCAGCTGCAGATAATCTCTTTTCGCCCCATCTTGGCTCTGACGTTACCGTAGACTCCTACAAAGAAAAGCAAGAACAAATATATTACTAGGAAACAACTACACTCCTAAAAGCCTCTGTCAAATGTTAGGCCAATAAAAATACCCATTTTGTTTCCTCCGGCCATTATCATGTTCACCAACTCAACTGTAAGTACTGAAACTTTGCATTTAATTACATTTGTTTGGAGAGTTTGAGCCAAAATGGTTCTGGGATCTGAACCTGATCAGGGTGTCGTCTGGTCATCCTCCTCTGAAGGTTTCCAAGGCGTCTCCAGGAGGAGACCCTGGACCAGACTCAGAACTTATGGGATAAACAACACGTCGCTTCTGGCCTGGAAACACCTTATGTTCCCCTGAATAGGAGAGCAAAGCGAGGCAGAGAGGTGTCGTACAATCCAACCTCAGCCGAGAGGCAGACAGCAGACGATAAAAAACTCAAACAATGGAGAGTTTTTATATATCTGACGGTTTCAAGCAGTTTTCAATGAAATATTTAATCTGTTTTAGAAGTTACCTACTTCTCCTAACTCTGTTTATGTAAGCAGCTGCAGTCGGGTCAGCTCCTATTCATTAAAGCTCATTTGTACCCATCACTTACACCACACCCAGAAAGTACAGGATTAGAGAGATAAATAGCTGCTAAACTAATCCCCCCATTCATTCCTGCAGCCCCCCCTCCAACAGTGTCCTCTGGAACAGATTAAGGTCTAATAACCCATTTTTTTCTTCAAATTTACATCTTTATACGTGTACCATACTTTCACACAATGTGTTAAAATAATATTGCCCTTTGTTCATTTTTAAAGTGCATCTTATATCTTAAACGTTGTTAGAATATAGAAATATCCAACAGTTACAGTATCTGTAGCTCAATACATTTTTATCTTTTTTATGACGTATGTAAATGTAATAACATAAGGATCAGTCTCTAAAACCTCTATCATTTAAGACAGTTTAATTTAATTGAATTTAAATGGAAAACAGAACAATAACAACGAAACAACACGAAAAAAAGTTTGCAAACACAGAAAGGTCGAAGGAAAGAGCTGCTCTTCATGCCGTCTTAGAAAAGGACTGAGTGTTAAAATGCAGACGGACCTCACCTTGGAGCTCAGAAGTTTGATGTTTTTAGACGCCTTCCAACAGCAAAACAAACTTTAACAAACATCCATAAATCATCTCATCCATGAATCAATATTTGGAGCTTTGTGGCTCTTACCTGTGGAGCGTGACAGATTCGGTGAGGCGTCCACGCGCGTGTCCCTGTAGCAGCACTACAGTGGCTCCTAATGACCGGGAAGGGGGCGGAGTCTCATTCATTCACATCTCGCGGCCTGACAACGTGCTGCATAAGCGCTGGAAATGCCGCATCATGTTTTACAGTATCTCTACCAGAGCCGTTTATTCAAGACCTTTTTCCAACTTGATCAAAAAAGTTACCCGTTTAATTCTGTAATAATCAAATTTCGAATTTCATTTAATCCAATAATTTGGATTAAATGAAAATGATAAATGATTAATATTATTTATATGGCACGGATTTATTCCATTGTCATCTGGATGCAATCAGCTGCCCTTCCTTACATAGAAAACTAGTTTGGCTGTAAGGAAAAGCAGCTGATTTCATCGTCATTGACTGTGCAGGATTCACTAATGGATGAAGATGTGCTTGCATTGTTTGTTGACTGTACAGTATACAGCGACAGTGGGGAGGAATAACTCCCTTTTAACAGGAAGAACTTCCAGCAATCAGAAGCCACATGTTTTAACCTTATGGTGCAGGAGTTGCCTCTGACCCCTTGCAGTTTTTTAATGCAAAAAGAACCCTTTTGTTTATCGTGTCAAATACTTTTTTTCAGGAACCTGTATATTGACTAAATTGCACAAACAAGCAATAAAAACTCTCCTTTAAATTAGATAGGACAGATGAAGGACAGTTCTCCATTCCCTCTCTTCTTACATATACATCAGCACCATTGTTTCCTGTTGTCCAAAAACGAACTGCAGCATATTTCTCACAAAGTCACAAAAGTATGCAATTACACTGCAGTGCAATATAAATTTATATTGTTAAAGTTAAATTTACATAAAAAATGCTTTTTCATAAGGGGTCAGTTCCAATCCAAACACTACAAATGTTTGTGTAATATTTAAAAAATCAACAAATGCAAGTAGTTTATTTAGTGGGTGTGTTCCAATATCCCTGAATGTGAATTTCTCCATTGTGAGATAAATAAAGTTGTATCAAATCAATAAAAGCAAGATAAGATAATGTCCAATTTAATTTGACTCTTTTTTAGATTAAATGGTAAAAAATTGAATTAAAACAGTCCTATTATATCACACTAAGTGATTATTTGGTTGATTTTAAGACTGGGTTCAGCACCAACACCAAACACCA